>JAQBSW010011192.1:0-21068 GCA_029291075.1 Eudiplozoon nipponicum | reverse complement strand
TTCTGCCCAGTTAAGCAGATTTCTCATTCAAAATCACAGCAGAAAGATAGTAGGAATTTTTCTGTATCTCCATTACTTTGGAGGTTCACAGAGGGGAACAATCGAATTCGGCGTCTTGACGGCGACTTATGAGAAGAAAACCTTTTCCTTGTTCAACCAACGATATCAACTTCCTAACGATGGTCACATATTCACAAACAACGCCTCTTCAAAGTTATTGATGAACTGCGCATCAGAGTTTGACGAGCTTGCATTTTGTTAGCAGTGAAGACCATTGCAAATTTTCCTGATATGTAAATAAAATTCTAAGTCGATTGTATGTTCTTAGGATTATTTTCGTTTGTTTTTAACATTAACACTGTGTTGATCCTCGCCTGCTGCTTGGCTTGCTACAAATTCCTACTAAAACTTACGTTTCCGGATGCCATCTTTCCTCAGCTTTGTGACAGTTAGTTTGTGCGTAAAAATTTGGCTCCCAGTAGAAATAGCAACCAAGTGCTCATTTTTTTAACTTCAGGCGAAAGGCAGACACATTTTGAAGTTTTCCAACCATTGCTTTATAATTGAGGGTTTATACACTTGCGGCTGTAGCTAAAGTTGGCTCAAAAAAGCATAGGTGCCTTAGAAGACTTGTCGTACATTTTTCAACGACTGGTTAAATAAAATGGAATTGATTTAAAGAATTGCCGTACAACATTTATCAGTTTTTAGTACAAGAAAGTTTTCTCTAATCAGAAACACTGATCTAAATATTATAGCAATTTTCGTACGCTTTCTCGCCCAAAGAAAATTGCAATAACCATCTACTTATCAAATTTGGTGAATTTCAGTATGGTGACGTTTCCAAATCTCATCTTCATAATTCACATCGATACAATTTGTGCCAGGATGTAGTGGGTGAGGCTGTAAGTTGATATATGCAACAAAATTCTAAACATTTTAGTGACTAATACTATTGGCACTGTTCCGCCAAATTCGCACTGTTGAGATAGCTCGATAATGATTTTATTTTTTCTTCCTCTACTGTGGGTTTACGAGTTTTGGACACTTTTAAGAATTGCATTATGCGTATTCCAACTTGTAGGTGTCATATAAGATTCAATAACCGATAATTTAAATTGCTAATGCGGTTTGATTCTTGTTAGTCAGTTTTACATTACAAGTTCGAAATGTGTCATTACATGTGATTGACGATAGTTTTGCTATTTTGTGTGACTGTTAAGAAACAATTAGGTGGATGTTTATCTCAGGCACACAAACTTAATTTACAGAATTGTTATCACCACCCTCGCAATACATGATTGCTTATTTTATAAATCTGCATAAGGTTCATATTCGTGACTTCATATAGAGGTTTAGTTTTCCTAACTTCGATGTGTTATCTAGCTAAATAATTTACAGTAATTATACGAACATTGGTTGCACGGACGGTGATAACAATTATTATAATCAAGGTTGGATCTTGATATAAGCACTTGACCCATTAATTACTTACATTTGTCAGTATAAACTAAGAATTGTATAGCGTAGATAAGGAAATTCAACCAGTAAACCGATTTCGTCCAGTCAGTAATGACAGATTGGGGATGGTTAGCTGGAACTTTTGGACGAAACAGATGCCATATGAGCTCCACCTAAAAGAAAAAAACTAAACAAGTTACATTAGTTATTTTATAACTGAAAATTGTGTTTCGTGTGCGGCAGGGTGGCTCAGCGGTTAGAGCAACAGATTCGGAAGCAGAAGCGCCCAGGTTCGAACCCTGTCCGCGAAAGATTCTGGCCAATACGTGATGAGTTCCCAATAAGGACGAAACCGGTCTACTGGATGAATTGCCTTTTCTACACTACAATTATTAGTTTATACTGACAAATGTATGTACTTAATGGACAGGTGCTTATATCAAGATCGCAACCTTGATTATAGTAATAATAATCATAAACTTCTCTCTAATCGTTCGTGTGTCTGAATTATTATTTTTGTCATTATATCAAATTTTTCTTGTATTTCATTGTTCTTATAGTTATTTGGCAGTGAAAACTTAGCCACTAATGACTTTTTTATTGTTGTGTTTGATGATGATGATGATGATGATGATGATCCACGTTTGTAAGATTTCCGTCGTGCGTTGAGTGTGACTAGGAGGGTAGTTTATCTATGATATGCAAAGGGTTAGATAGAATGAGATTGGTGTTTATCTCAAGTTTGAATGCTGGATTTAAAGAAAAATGGTCAAATTCGAAAAATGTCTGATTTCTAATTTTAATAGCCCAATTCTCATCGTCATAGAGTAACACTGCAAAAAGTGAAATACCTCTGTTTCGTTGTAAGTTGAATAGTTTACTTTTGCGTTTGTGATTCTCAGAAACATTTTTACGCATATTTCCATATTAATTAATACAACATCCAATTTAAATGAGCCAGTATACTTAAAACTTTTAAATCTTAATCTTAAAACAGTAAACTTGTAGTGTGCGATGAATAACTTGGTAGAATTTAAAGTGCAAATTTCATGAATAACACTGGAATGAGCACTGCTTATCTTTTCAGTGTAGTCTCGATTGCCGAATAATAATATACATATTCCGCGTTTTCATGTTTGAATAATGTGTCATTTATAAACTATTCGAGAATAGCAATGTAGATTTATATAAGATTTCAGCTCATACTGGCGTATAATCACATGTTTAACAAAAGAGGATGTAGAGGATATCCTTTTTGACACCAAAGTTGGAAGTAAAACCTTACACTGGTTCATTAAATATTGTAATGAGACCAGAATTGTTAGTGCATAAAACTCTAACGGTGCTAGCATATTTAATTGGTATACATTCTCTTGATAAATATCAAGTAGTATTTTACGAGTTGAATGCTCAGAGTAATTTGAGATTAAAAGCTATTTTAAAATGATTATATGCATATTGTTGTTCAAATTAGGACTTATACTAACTCTGCATGGTTGGAATCCAGCAAGTTTCTATACTATATTTGATACTTGTGTGCGTGGAGATAATTGAACAAAATCGAACAAAACATTCCTGATACGATCAGAATAAAGCTGACTGTTACACCAAGCTTGCAAACTTGATTTAAAGCATTGTTATCACCACCCGCGCAATCAATGATTGTTTAATTATATTACCAATATATATGACGAGTATGATGAGTTCCCAATAGGGACTAAACCGGTCTACTGGATTAATTGCCTTTTCTACACTATACAATTCTTAGTTTATACTGAAATATGTATGTAATTAATGGGTCAGGTGGTTATATCAAGACCGCAACCTTGATTATAATTATTGTTATCACCACCCGCGCAACCAATGTTCGTTTAATTATATGATGAAAGTTGCAAAATATTAACGCTCCTGACTACATAGAATTTGTGCAGCCGATAATTCCAGTCTAGTAAAATAAAATGATATAAATAGAGATGAGCACCGCATGTATAACTTTGGTTCCTTATATATATATATATATATATATATATATATATATATATATATATATATATATATATATGTGATATTAATGTGTGTATGTGTACAATTTTCACCCGCTATTGAGTTTGCCATCTTTTCCTAATGATCATTATGGAAAGACGAAATGCGGTAGTACACGTGAGTGACTGTAAATTTGCTTTGCTTTGCGACCGGTTAAATACAATGGAATTTGTGTTTATTTCAAGCTCGCAAACTTGATTTAAAGAAGTGAAAATGTCGTTTTGAAGATAAGATTCATAGTCAACTCACTCCAATATGGTCACTAGCAGATCATTGGACATTGGGATTATGAATATTGGGAAAATCTTAAATATTTATACAGATACTGGCAAAAAAGCAGATTACCGGATCATTGTTTTGATTAGCAAGTTATTATTCATACTTCCTTTTACCTTTGGAAAATTTTCGATGCCCATTTTTGACTATCTCCTTTAGTTCCAGCTAAATTTGTATAAATTTTGGCTTCATCCATCTTCTCGGACTTTCTAGCCAAAAAATATTCCAAATTAGTTTTTAGACTGTGTTTAAGGTGAGGTTTAATAGGTGCACGAATATTTGTATAAACACAGATAGCGAAAAACTATGTAGACGAGCGTAAACTTTCTGTAAGATAACGTTGAAAGGGTCTAGTTTAGAGGCTTGTCTAATTCTACCATATTAGCAAAACCGCTTTTAGAACTCACTGTGCAAAAGGCTCAGAACTTCATTAGTAAATATTTATATGCTTAAATCAAACGTCTGTTGTATCTAAAAAAATAAATGATTTGACTTATATTTAAATTGTAGAATTATTCTAAATTGAATTAAATCCTTGCTTGTTGAAAAAGAAGTATGGTCATCGATATAATCCAAATAAAGTTAGATGCAGAAAAGCAAAATCAGAACACCGCGTTAAAATGGGTTGAAGCTAATAATTGTTATTCTGCCATTCTATCGTAGATGATTATAAGTTGGTTTCTAAACATTTAGGCGTTTACTCACAAATAATTCTAATAGATAATTTAGTTAATAACCATTTATTTAATTTTCCTAGAAATATTCTGTTAATTAAATCATAATGACGAATGGCATGACGCAGAATTCTTTTAAAAAAATTGTGTATTTAAAAGAATGTTGGTTGCGCTGGCGGTGATAACTATTTAAATTAAGGTTGCGATCTTGATGTAAACACCAGTCCCATTATATATGCACATTTGTCAGCCTAAACTAAGCATTCTATAATGTAGAAAAGGCATTTCATCCAGCAGACCGGTTTCATCCTTATTGGGAAATCTTCATGTACTGTCCAGAATTTGTCGCGGGTAGGGCTCAAATCTGTGAAAGTCTACTTCGGAATCTGATTTTGGAATACAAATTTTGTTTCTGTATTTGGCATGGCATACCTAGTAAAAAGTGAAGTTCCAAAGAATAGACGATTAAAGCACATTCAGCATGAAAAAGGCGTAATTCCATGTAAGCATTCGTTGCTCTACCACTAGCTGCTCGGCGATATATTCCACACTACAACTGAATCCCATATAAAGATTTAATTTTGCAAAATAAGATAAATAGATGTAAAATTCCAGAATTATGCGAATAAAAGCAATACATGTCACTGCAAATTACACACAAATAAACACACAAACATATATATATATATATATATATATATATATATATATAATTTTCTTCAGTGAAATAAAATTTGTGCATTATTAAGAAAATTCACCAACTATACCACTTTTGTTCTAATTAGGTACTCGTCAGTAATAGCCAGTTATGCCGCAGTCAATTATTATAATCAAGGTTGCGGTCTTGATATAGACACCTGATCCATTAATTACTTACATATGTCAGTATAAACTAAGAACTGTATAATGTAGAAAAGGCAGGATGACTCAGTGGTTAGAGCACCAGATTCCGAAGCAGACGTGCCCAGATTCGAGTCCTGTCCGCGGCAAATTCTGGCTAGTACATGATGCGTTCCCAATAAGGACGAAACCGGTTTACTGCATGAATTGTCTTTTCTACACTATACAATTCTTATTTTATACTGAAATATGTAAGTAATTAATGGATGAGGTGTTTATATCAAGACCGCAACCTTGATTATAATAAGTGTTATCACCACCCGCGCAACCAATGTTCGTTTAATTATATATATGCCGCAGTCAAGGTTTGGGCCTACGAAAGTTTGGCTTGGTCTAGCACGATATCCACTACGCAACTGAGGCTGCACATTGCATACAACTTTTAGTTATGTATGCATTTATATTTTTTGCTGGTTTTACTTTCAACTGGACCCTTCTTTGTATCGATTTTGATCTTAAGTTCTAAATATCCATCCCCGATCTGACATTATAAAATTGACATCGTGATGGCTAGGAAGGCGATATTCTAAGTGAGTACAATAACAAGATTTTATTTAATATATGCACTCGGTGGCGTGGAGGGTGACTTGTAAGTCTGTGAATTAAATACACCCTGGTTGAAATCCATGCCATTGTAATTTTGGCTATAAATTAAAGAATGCACAACAAGAAAAACTGGTCAAGTTTATAAATTTTGTTTGCTAGCAATGCTATGATTAGTTTTCACCCACAAACTAAATAAAATACATAGTTAATATAATTCAATGGATAGCAAGAGAAGAAATCTCACAATTAAATTGACAGAAAAAAAAGAAATTCACACTTTTAATGTAAGGATGCAATTAACGGTATTCTAAGTAATTAGAAAATTAGTAGAACTTTGATTTCCGTAGAAACAGTGCAGCCATGCCCAGCCAACTGGTAAATGTAAGTGTGGATAAAGAATTTGCTCACTAACTCATATCAGCATGGTGGTT
The DNA here is from genome assembly GCA_029291075.1 of Eudiplozoon nipponicum. Lineage (NCBI taxonomy): Eukaryota > Metazoa > Platyhelminthes > Monogenea > Mazocraeidea > Diplozoidae > Eudiplozoon > Eudiplozoon nipponicum. The sequence goes on along the minus strand of JAQBSW010011192.1, from coordinate 14,737 downwards.
TCTTAGCCCCACGTAAATGGATTTATAGTTGTGATATATAATTTTAAAATTGTGGAGCGAATAATTTCTTTGGAAAATATAAATTGACTAGTTGCAATGTTTGAGGAAAAGTAAAATTAAAATATTCATGCTACGGAGTTCAATTTATTGTGGGACGTAGATGCTTTTGAATATCGCGAAACTCCAACAAAGGAGACGGGATATCTTCGTTGATGCAATAAATTGCATGAATTTGTGATTGCCTTAGAGCGTTTTTAATTTATCATACGCGAGAGACCTCTCATACGAGTAAGCGACCAAGTGTTAATATATGGCTCACAAAACACGAATTTCATTGTTATGCGACAGTGAGACATACTGCTTTTTCGTAATATTAGTGTAATAAAATTGATTGTTAGAATCTTTCAGTAACTTCGAGATATTAGTGGGTGATGATTAATTTAATTCTAGAAAACTTAATTTAACTTTTATTATTTTTCACAATTCGTTAACTGAAGAATTCATCTCACATAATTTCTTACATCGTCTAATCTTTCCCGTATAATTACAAACGTCCACAATTTTTCACATGACAAATTGGATAATTCCTATATGCTGTCCGATATTTCTTTAAATCAAGTTTGCGAGATTGAAGTAAACACCAAACCCATTGTATTTAACCAGTCGTCGGACAACTTAGCAAATTTACAGTCAGACATTCATACTTACGCGTTTCGACTTGCATTATCATCATAAGGGCATGACGGCAAACTGACTATGCTGTTCGACGACTGGCCAAATACAAAGGGATTGGTGTTTACTTCAAGCACGCAAAATTTATTTAAAGAATTATCTGCATCTGCGCAATCAATCATAGTTTAATATACTGTCCGATAGCTTACCTTCATTTATTTCAATCAGTTTTGGTTTCATTTTATTTTACCGAGACTCGAAAGCATCAGGAAAGTAGTCCTTTGTTGTGCAAACGTTCCGAGATTAATTTGATTCATAATACTTGCGTTTGAGGTGTGCTTCCAACGACGTTTTAATGTAAATTATTTAGAATAATTCGTTAAAATTATAATTAGATTAAGGGGAAATTCAGAAAGACTATAAATCCTGGGCACTGCTGTATAAGTTGACAATCTTGTCAATTTGTTTTTAATTCCAAAATGCTGGTGCGTGTTTCTATCTATTACAATACTTAAATTGTATTTAATTAAACTAGTGTGATTCTAAGGCAAGAAGCATATACATACATACTGATGAAATTTTAAAATGAAATTCTTTTGTTTCGTGGGACAACTTAGCATTATGCGTATGCGCGATATTAAATGTATTCATTAAGTTAAAGCAGAGTGGACGAGTTTTACTTCTTCTGGTCACTGTGAATAGCGAATAAAAATTGACGAAAGTTCATAAAAAACCCATTTTGGCGGTTTAATAATATAACTATACAATTTAATAGTAAGTGATTGCGCGGGAAGTGGTAACAATTATTTAAATCAAGTTGGTGAGCTTGAAATAAACACCAATACCATGGAATTTAACCATTCGTCGAACAACATAACAAAACTAAAGCCAGCCGTAAAGCACTGGCGCGTTTCGACCTTCCATGATCATTATCAGAGTACGACGGCAAACTGATCAAACCGCATTGAATATATATGGAAGTCAAATTTAGATTTGCGGCTCTCACATCTAGCAGTCTCGCATTCATTGAACTTGACTGGAAATGTCGGCATCTGTAGGAAATAACTATACATGTACATTAGATCGAAATTTATAGGTATGAGGGCTCACCTGAGAGGACAAATGAAAAATAGTTTATATATAACTAAAAATGATGTGAAATGCACGGCTTCTTTCGAGTGGGAATGAATTGAAAAGCTCTAAACCAAATGCAACTGTGTCCAAATCCACGTCGCGATAATTATAGCAAATACCGATAACTGATCAATAAAATATAAATCACTCGAGTAGATTAATTGCATTGTCAGTTTTATGAAACGTTTATTTTATATCAACAACATATATATATATATATATATATAAATCAATAACTTTCATTATAATTTAATTGATTGCGCGGGTGGTGGTAACAATTATTTAAATCAAGTTTGTGAGCTTGAAGTAAACACCAATACCATTGAATTTAACCATTCGTCGAACAACATAACAAAACTAACGCCAGTCGCAACGCACTGGCGCGTTTCGACCTTCCATGATCATTATCAGAGTACAACGGCAAACTGATCAAACCGCATTGAACATATATGGAAATCAAGTTTAGATATGCGGCTCTCACATCTAGCAGTCTCGCATTCATCGAACTTGACTTGAAATGTCGGCTGCACAATTGCTACGCAGTCACGAACATTAACTGTTTGCAGCTTTGGCCACATATACATGTATAGGAAATACAATTTAGCAATAATTGATTGCGCGGGTGGTGGTAACAATTCTTTAAATCAAGTTTGCGAGCTTGAATTAAACACCAATCCCATGGCGAAAGCTGCAAACAGTTAATGTTTGTGACTGCATAGAAATTGTGCAGCCGATATTTCCAGTCAAGTTCAATGTATGCGAGACCGCTAGATGTGAGAGCCGCATATCTAAACTTGATTTCCATATATATTCAATGCGGTTTGATCCTCGATAGTCAGTTTGCCGTCGTACTCTGATGATGATCATGGAAGGTCGTTGCGCCAGTACGTGGCTGCTCAGTTTTGTTATGTTGTTCGACGACTGGTTAAATTCCATGGGATTGGTGTTTATTTGAAGCTCGAAAACTTGATTTACAGAATAATAGTATAACTGTTATAAAGTATAAATTAATTTACTTCAAAAGAATGAGAACATCTGAATACAGCATTCTCTGTAAGGCGATAGGCAATCTCTATTGTATGAGGATGAAACACTTCACGGCATTTGTAGGAAATAACTATACATGTACATTAGATCGAAATTGATAGGTATGAGGGCTCACCTGAGAGGACTATTGAAAAATAGTTTATATATATAAAAATGATGTGAAATGCACGGCTTCTTTCGAGTGGGAATGAATTGAAAAGTTCTAAACCAAATGCAACTGTGTCCAAATCCACGTCGCGATAATTATAGCAACTACCGATAACTGCTCAATAAAATATAAATCACTCGAGTAGATTAATTGCATTGTCAGTTTTATGAAACGTTTATTTTATATCAACAACATATATATATATATATATATATATATATATATATATATATAAATCAATAATTTTTATTATAATTTAATTTAATATCACTTCCCTAGGCAGCAAGGGGTTTGCTTTATAATTAGTGATCGGAGATGTCTTGCTGAAACTTTACGTGAAAATCGATACACACGATCAACCTGAATTGCGAAACAACTAATAAGCCTATCTTGGTATAAACCTAACAATGACTTTCGATGCCTGAATTCTATTACACGGGGGATTCGTTGCGTGATTCACAACCAAATGCAGCCGGTTCCATCCCCGGCTACTACTGATGCGTTCTCAATGTAGTGAAATAGGCAAATAGGCGAATTTAATTGTGTACCGGCAATAATTTGAATCAAATCGTTCGATTATATATATATATATATATATATATATACATATATATATATATTGATTTGAAGTCTAAAGGCAGGATTTTAATTATATATTTATTTTGTCAGTATAAACTAAACTTTGCATTGGACAGCAAAGGAAATTCATTCCCTAGACCATTTTTAACATTACTGGGAACTCTTCAAGTATTCTCTGGAATGTGTGGCAGACGGGTCTCGAAAAGGAGCACATATGTTTTGGAGTCTGGTACTATATCTCTGTGCCAGGTATTACGAAATTCAAAATAGGTTCCTTCTGAATGAAAGGCTTACCAGAAACAATATGTTTGTATATGCCTTAAAATTGCGTATAATAAACAACGAGGGTAGCACAGACACAGTCTCAGACTCTGAATCATATGTGCCCCGGTTCGAGTCCTGTCCACTGAAATATCAAGACAATACATGAAGGGTTTCCAATAAGAACAAATGGGTCTACTAGATGATTTGCCTTTGATACATAATTCAATGTTTTGTTTATACTTAAAAAATATATTGCCAATTTGTGTGAATTCATGTCGTACTGTGAATAGGTATACATTAATTTGGTGTTATTTATATTCTTGTAAGTACATGTATCTAAGGTTACAGCGTATTTTTTTCTAGTATTATTTGGTCTTCCTAATAGAGAGTAAGAGGTTTGGCTCTGGCAATAATGAGATTACCTAATTTATTAAGGCTGATTTTTAAATTTCTCCTGTAATTTATTGGTAATTTAATAATAGTTATGCCAAGCCTAATACGTTGATATATATAAAAGTTAGACCATTTTGAAAATAAATGTAAACATTATGGAGTTTAAATTATTTTATTATTTTATTGGTAATTCAAAATTAATACTTAAGTTTTTATCTTAGCAATATTCAGTTGGTCAAACAAGTACATTTCCTGACTTACGGTAATTGTGCTATATTATTCGATGACTGGGAAAATGCAATGGATTGGTCTCTACTTCAAGCTCACAAACTTGCTTTAAAGAAAAGTGCATTATTAATAAGTTATGCTTTACACCATCAGAACATGGTTTCAAAGTATTTTTGTTAACTTACTTTTCACCGGAAGCATCATAGTTGAGCGATTTCCCCTCGTTTGTCAATATTGCATGGATTCTATTAATATGGATATAAACACAGATTAGCAAAATAATCACAATATATACAAATACGCAAAGCCTTGAAACCATTACTAAACAGCCGATCACATAAAGTCTAACAGGATATTAAGAAAAGCACAGTTAAATATCTTAATCTGTGCTCCACGTTTGGCTTTTGCATTCAAAAGAACTTTAATTGTTTATATTTCTGCTTATGATGGCAATAATACTACTTCTGCTTATGATATTAAACAAGCCCGGTTTGTGCGACTGGACATTGAACGGTTCTTAGATAAGTTCAGGCTTATGGAAGCAGTGAAATTTGTTAAAAATATGCGTTGACAATGAAATTGTTTATATATATAAGTCGTACTTTCGAACAGTTATTGATTGGAAAAAAATCCTGCATATTCTGATGGCAAAAGTGGTAAACAAATGCACGCACGCATGTTTACAAAATTGTAATTGCATTGACATGTGTTTTATGCTCTAAAGATTGAACTGTTCTATTGATCAGATCTAATGTCAAGCTAGTTCGAATAAGTGTATGCTAACAAAAATGAAGTTTACAACTAAGTATTTCAAAAGGCAAGACAGAATAAAGCATAAAATCAATTATTTCATTCCTAGAAATTTCAAAACAAACTCTTAGTTAATGTTTATCTAATAATGCTCAAAGATCAAATTTCCTACTTTCTGTTTTATGCTCGTTCAGAATAGCCTTGTTAGGTTACTTGATTTCTATTTAGTAATCTTTGTTTAAGTTAAAATTATATGTATCTTACACGCGGCACAAAAATTCCAATCTAACAGACCTCAAGCTAGGGGCTTGTTCGGTAATCTAGCAAATCATACCCAGTCTAAAGTCCACTTGCTATTATTACTTTAGTCTACATCCTTAGGTTTGTATTAAATTCTCGAGAAATCAGAAGCAAAAGCTTTAGTTCACAAACATATATTGACCGTGCTAACAAGGTATTAATTAAACTTCCTTATTAGTAGCATGACAAAAATGACCTCAATGATTATCACACAGAGCATATACTTGCCTTGTATAAAACGAAATATTATGATAAACACAACACCTAATACATACCTGCATATATATGATTTCTCTGCAACAAACAGTATTTAATTGTTATATATTAAATCTCATGATGTCATGCTTACCGCGAAATGCGATAACTGATATCGATCAAGGCAAGAGTGTATGGAGTAACAGGTGTTCCGAAATAGTTGTAATTCTCATTTGCGGTGAACTATAGCATACATTGATATCCATCATGTTGGTACCATGTACCGACTCGACAACCATAATTTTTATACCATGTACCTTTTCGGTACTATAATGATGGTATCGGTTACTGACTCAGTAGCCATAGTGTTAGTATCCTTTACAGACTCGGTATATAAATTATCTAGTGTGAGTTAGCGTTGAAGTCGCATTGTCGTTCACTATTGCAGGTTTACACATTCGTCTGGGTATTGTACCGTCCTATTATTCCACATTCTTTGACGAAATATATAGTGGTTAAAGAGCGTAATATCGGCTCCTACTGATGAGTCGCCAGTAAGCACGAAACGAATGTGCATGAGATTATACTTTCCGTTCATGCTGCCTTTGGTTTATCCTTCTGGTCACATCTGAACTAATTTGTTACTAGGTTCGCAACACCTAATACATACTTGCATATATATTAGTTCTTCGCCACAAACAGTGTTTAACTTTTGTGAGAAACAGACTGTCTGTGATTTGGTAAATACTGTAGCTAGAGTTTAATTGGGCATACGATGAAATGCAGGATGTCACAGAAAACGCATGTGTGTTTTATTCAGTAACAGTTAATTGTTTCATGTCAACACACTTTGTACAGAGTCCTCACTTGTCTGTAAATGTTAAACAATAATTAATTGCACGGGTGGTGATAACACTTATTTAAATAAACTTTGTGAGCTTGAAGTAAGCACCAATCCCATTGAATTTAACCAGTCGTCGAAAAACATAGCAAAACTACCACCAGTCGCACGCACTGACGCGTTTCGACCTTCCTTGATCATCATCAGAGTACGACGGAAAACTGACTAGCGAGGATTTAACCGCATTGCTGCTGTAACCAAAAGTTACGCTTGATTGAGTGAATATATAATAAAACAACAAGAATTCTTTGGATAACCTGTTTTAAACATGAAAAAATGACCATGAATAAACTGGAAGTTTACACTGAAATATACGACTTGAAGGTCTAATTGGTCAAACCCCGATTTATTGTTATAAAACAGACATCATGCATTTTTAAGGAGCTATATTTATTTGAAGTCTAATAGAAGAATTTTAATTATACGCTATTTGTCAATATATTTAAACATTGCATCAGGTTGCACAGGTAATTCATCCTGTGGATGGGTGTCGTATTCAAGTTCTGCCTTGAATTTTCCGTGGATACATCAAAGTATGTTTCCTGTTAGTTTTGCCTTCAGGTAGAACCTATTTAGAAATACGAACCGAAGCGTACATTCCTGGAGATTTAGAAAAATAAATGTACATGGGTCATCATTGAACATAAGAAAAGTTATTCTTACATGTGGTGGATAATATACACCGATGTTATTCTTAAAGAATCATCTTAGAATAAACAGCATAATGTATGCCACTTTCATTTCCCCATAACTTGACAAGATGGAAATATGTGGTACTTTATACCGTAAATCTAGAAAAGAAAAGGCGACGATGTTGGATCAAATGTATAAATAAAACAAAAATAAAATATAGCGGCGCACATAAAAAAATTAAAATTTAATCTGTTTATACACAATTCATAATCAATTTCCTCTTTATTTAAAAATAGATAAAATGTGTTACAACTACAAAATATTTTGTGTTTTTAAAAACGTCTGAAAATCTACCTGATGTAGAATGAAATTATTTAAACAGCGTGCTTACCTATTTCGGAAAAGATCTCCACTTTAACTTCTGCGTTTCATCTAAAATGCTCTTGGATTCGATTCTTTAGTAACGGGTTAGTCCTAACTATACAGCACTCTGGGCAACTATTGCATATTTTTAAATACAAAACATTGAAATGATCGAGTAATGTGAACAGGAATTTGGTTGTATAAATCAACACCAATTCTATATTAGGAATCCAAGTATTCACATATATTCTTATTTATTACCAAAATTTTTCGGATGATGCGTCCAACAAAAAATCTAAACTAACATATATAATCATTTGGTTGAGTGAGGATTCTGTACTTTTTGGTTCACTTTGTATTTAGTGCTTGCTTTGTAAAATATTTTTAACGGGCCGTTGGAGCACAGCCAACCTTTGAAATCGAAGATTCTTCGCACAGATTTGTCTTTCGCTATGGGATAAATAGTAAAACTAATTTATTTTTTTGGCAATCGGAACTATGCAGTGATAACAGATATACTGTTCACTTCATTTCCGATTTCGAAATAACTTTCCTGGCAAAATATTATTATGTTTATTTGTGTCCAAAACTTAACTGAATATCATGGCCAAAACTACTTATATTATCAAGAATTTGATAAATTTGACCATATTTATTGATGATAATAAAGATGCCATAAACTTATCATTGGCATTTATGGCAGTACTTTTATAAGCGTTTGCAGTTTTGATTTTTTCATACAGAATATTTCAAAATATGCAAGCAAATTTTCTAAAAGACTGCAAAATGCCATTTATTCGATTTATACTAAATATTGACAGTTGAACTTAAATTAAAAATCATTTGTGCACTCTTTGAGGAAAATAATTACATGATCTATAGGCATATGGAATGCTAAGAGGGTATTATCGATAAATTTATAGAGGAATTTGTAAAATTATGTCGACAGGGATTTTTATATACATAAATTTAAAGTAGGAAGGTATGATTTTCTTATACTTGGCATTTTGAGAGTCTACTTTGTTCACGAAATAACAAGGATCGCTAGAATATTTTTCTGACTTTTCAATTTGCATTGGCTGATAGATGATTTTTAGTCAGCCTGTCTGTTTTCTTGTTGTGTTCTTTATTGACGTAATTGGTATTGGTAGCGCAGGTGGCTCATTCGAACTACTTTGTGTAACATAAATAGTCACTGCATTCGAGTCGCGTTTATGCCAGTTCAGAATTCAGTTTTAGGACGATTAATAAAGTTAGAAATAAGGTCATTACAGAAGCTGTTCAAATGGCGAAATTTCTTCCAGGTAAGTATAAGATGAAATTTGAATGAGACGTTGCCTTAATGGTTTTAACAAACCAAGAGGATAAATTTTAGCCCAACTATGAAATTCGACGTCACATAAATGAGTTAATGTCGAATAACGGTTTATGTCATAAAGCAGATAAAGGAACTACGGTTCAGATGAGACAATCCCATAATAATAAAATGTTAGAACATTTAAGTAATGCTAAAATATACAATAAAATATCAAAAGACCCAACTGATAGGTTACAGGGATAAGTAAATTATTAATCAATAATGTGATTGTTAGTGAAGAGTTGGATTCGGCACATGGTAACACACTTATACAAAGAGATACAGTTGAACTCAGAGTGCATGGCGTGTTTAAAGTACATAAACCTGATAACCAATTAAGAATTGTTATTGTCCAACATTCTCAACTTATAAAATTTCTCAGTTTTATACCATATAATTCGAGACTCTTCCTAATTCTTTGATTATATTTTGAAGAATTCTTATCATTTGGCTGAAATTGTTGACAAATGTGTACAATTTGAAGGTAATATGTTAGTGATTTTAGATATGGTAGCTATGTATATACCGGTACCTGAAGCCCTAGATTATTGTCGACATTTCCTAGTTGACACTCGAAGGAAGAAAAATGACAATGAGACATATTATGGAGATGACATGCATATGTATGTCCTCTACTTATTTTAAATTTAGGAAATAATGTTACAAAATATTAGTGGTATCCCAATAGGATGCCATTTGTTGTTCCCTGTAACAAACAACTTTATGCATTATTTTGAAAATAATCTTTTGAGTAAGACAAAACTGAAGCCAACATTTTACTTACGGATTTTAGATGACACTATTGATCTGAAACCATGATGTGGATGAAATTGTAATTTAAAAAAATTATCGAATCGAATGAACGAACTTTGATTAACTTTTGAAAGGGAACCATGAAGGGTATTACCATTTTTAGATGTCAAGTTAATTAGAAATGGTCAGATATTATAAAATATTATTTTAGGATGGATACTTACCCGGGAATCCTTCTTAACTTTAAGTTCAATCACCCCTATCACATGAAAATCGGTATCTTAAAATCATAATCATTAAGAAGCTTTAGATTACCATACATGAGGCATAGGAAGTTGAAATTAGGTAGACTGCTTTATATATTCAGGGATAATGATTATCTTCTTGGATGGATTTCGTAAGAAAATTTAATCATAATTTGAGGTACATAAAACTAATAGACGGAAAGAAGATCGTAAGGTCAAGGTACTACCGGATTCTAAACTAAGTAGGAATAACTAAAAATGCAATATAAGAACAGTTTTAAGAAAGCTCCTTATCCTGAGCACAAGACTCTCTAACCAAAAAGAGAAGATTGAACACTTAGAAACATCAGGAGTGTATGAAATCCCATGCAATGATTGTAGTCTCCTGTAAAGTGGTGAGACAATGTGCTCAACCAAGGTAAAAAGAAGAGAACATAAATTTACATTTAAGTTTGGACGTGTTGCTAAACCTGAACTAGCCCGTCATGCGGTGGGGACCGGACACACTAATAACTGGGATGATTTCCGACGCATAGCGATATGCATTTGTGACGAGATAACGAGATTGACTATATAATTTATCAAAATTAGATCTCGAGATGATGTTATGAATTAAACAGCTGTTGAAAAATCGTTAGGTTCCATTTGGAATACAGCATTAGCTAATGGTGGGAAAGGACAGTTGCATGATTCAGAATCTGGAGCTAGCTCTAGCAATAGATTACGAACATCGGATTAAGACGGGTTTTCTTAGTAGGCTTATCATCTAATTATTGGGATATCAATTATTGAGTATATAGTGCTTCAAAATTTCTTACGTTAAATATTCGTTTATTTTTAAAGTTCCTAGTGAGTTGAACGCTTATTAAAGGACTTTAATTTAATTTAATTTATTTTCGTAATATTTGTGTATAATCATCACTTATTTTACTTCAAATCTTACTTCAGCTTCTTATATTACAGAATATTATTTTTTGTCTTTTTCTTTGACCCTATCTATTGAGATATCTCTTGCAATACAACATTTCAGACGTAATGAATAAAATAATTAGTCTGACGCGTGAAAAGGGTGAATTTATATTTATTCGCTGCAGTTTCATTTAGATAAATATACACGTGTATTAATTATATTTAACTGAATCAAGTTTGGTGATGTGTACACGCACAAATGCACACGCGTGACGTGCGTGTGTGTCGAATGATATGAAAACAACTGTTGATTAACAAGTCAATCGTAAGTCGAACTTGAGTGTTCACAAGTGCATGGCTCGTCTGATTTCTAATTTTATCACTTACTCTGGCATGAGGTAATGAAGAATTTATTAGGCTCCTCATCCTATAATGCGAAGGAGACTTGAATTACGCAATTTCACATAGTGCGTATAAAACAAATAGTCTAATGCATGTAAATCTTAAATTCATATTCAACCACTGTCGTTTCACTTAAACGAACATTGGTTGTGCGGGTGGTGATAATGTATACCAGAATGAGGTGTTTATATCAGGCTTGTTTCACTCAGTTGATAATGGATATATACACGCGCACACGCGACAAGGCAACCATCTAATGAAAGTTAATCGGAAGTACAAACGTTTTGACTAGGGGAAATATCGCACGTGCTTCATTAGTTTGCTTTTTTGATACTTGTCATGAGACGTAAAATGAAGATGGTAGCCGCCAGAAGCTGCAGAAATATCTTCAAGGAACAAAAAAATACTAAATTTCAGCCTGTTTTAGTCACAACAGCGATCAAGTACGATTAATCAAGTCATTAATTTCATCAAAACTTCTAGCATACATTTTTGTTGAATTGCTTTAAATGCACCTTTAATAACACGTCATATTTAACTCTTGGTAATTTCCATTATGTCTTTATCAACTTCGCAAAAATTAATTTTTTCATCAAACTGGACATTGCTTAATTTATTTGTTTACTAATTTATATTCCGAATGACAACAAATAAACCCTCATCTAGATTCATGCATGAGAGTATGTGCCACTAAACGTGTGCATTTAATTGTCGCATAATCTATATATGGAATTCAACATAATCCTTTTTGCTCAAATAAAGTTATTAAATAAAGTACCAAATAATTATGTCAAATTGAGATCTGGCGAAAGCAAGAGTGTTCTTTGGCTTTCTTATATATACCTGCTTTTATGACCAAATTATGTTTAAATTCCCAATGTTATTAACGTTTAATTTACATTATATTAATGGCGGTTACAATCTTGACATAAACATTTGACACATTATGTACATATATTTGTCAGTATTAACTAAGCATTGTATAGTGTGGATAAGGCAATTCATCCAGTAGACCAGTTTTGTCCTTATTGAGAACTTATCACTTACTGTTCAGAATTTGTCGCGGACAGGGTGGGAATCTTGGCACGTATGCTTTGGAATCTGATGCTCTAACCGATGTGCGACAGGATGGCTTACCTTTTCTTATAGAAAATTGGGCAATTGTTATACGCTAAATTAAACGAACTGCACAGTCAGCTGCAGAAACTTAGCCTATGAAATAGTTGTCAGACCTTAAGGATGAGTCGGTATTAAAATGCAGAAGTGGGAAATTTTTTTAACGGTTTATGCTGATCACTACAATGCATACTTAGAAAAAAGTATATTTAAAAACATATAAATGCATATATATATATATAAATATATATATATATATATATATATATATATATATATATATATATATATATATACAAACATATTAGCATCCATACATACACGAATGCATATATAGACCATACGTACATACATACATACATTAATACCTACATAAACATATACAAACATACACGCATATATAAATATATACATGCAAAGATATATACATGCATGCATACATATATACATAAATGGGTAAAGACATACATACATACGTGCATACATAATTACGAACTTACATACGTACATATATTCAAACATACATAAATGAATATACTAATAAACGCACATACAAATGTAAACAAAAACGCACATACACGAAAATGCGGACATACAAACATAAAAAGAACCTAAATACATGCATAAAAATTTACGTGCCTAAATAAATTCATACATTCATTTATACACGCACAGTGGATATATGCATCAACAAACACATGAAAGTATGCATGCATAAACACACAAATATAGAAATACAAATGAATGCGTAAATAAATACATAAAAAACTTAAAAAACATTCATATTTACATAAAGAAGTACATACATAATAAACACAAATTACAAATAAATTTTCAAATACACAAATACGTATATACATTCATGCGTAAATGCGTACATGGAACACATACCCATGCACAAATAGATAAATGCAGACATGCACACGTATACTGATTCATAACTAAATGCATATTTATGTATAAAGGCACACATAATAACAAACATACATAATTAAATAGGTCGCGCATACGTAAATCGTCATCGTTGTCAGAAAGAAAACACCTTTTATTAACGGATGCTTCACTGCTATATAATCACGAGAAAAAAAGTGATAGCAGGAATATTTTTCACAAACAGAAGAAAAATTAAATTAATTTCATTTAATCAAGGTTGAGATGTTGATATAAACACCTGACCCAGTGCTTATACTGGCAAATGTATATACAAAGTGAATCAGGTGTTTCTATCAAGATCGCAACCTTGATTAAAAAACCAATGACAAACACAACGTTGGTATGGGGTACTAACACATTAACCAGTGTTTGTACGCTTTACAGGCTTGTTATATATTATGTATAGTAAATTAGCTTTGAAGTCGCATTTTATTAATCATTAGGTGATGGTAACAATAATTAATTTTTTGTTAACTTCTAATTTTAAGAAACATTTTGCGTAAATAATTTGAGACAATCATTAGTTCGGTAAAATATTGAACTTTTTCCATCTTCAGATGATGGCTTTTTGCTCGTTGAGGAAGAACTTTCTTGTTGAACAATGACCGTCTGAAATGACGTTGGAACAAGATTTTCAGACAATCAGCTAATTACGGCTTAAAGAAGAAGGGACAAGCGAGAACCCAATCAACTGAGGCCAAAAATTGCATCATCTGAAGATGGAAAAAGTTCAAGATTTTACCGACCTATGAGTGCTACCAATTGTCCCGCACAAGAAAAATGCGGTCAAGTCTACAAAAAGAAGGACAGCACTGCGCAACCAAATGTTTCATTTAAAATCATTAGTTGTTGCATGATTTGGACAATTTTTCCATCTTTTCAACATTTCTGGTCCAAAAGGATTCAACATGAGCTTTTAGATTTTGCTTTGCTTAACATATAATATGCATACCGAAACACGTTCAAAAATACAAATAAAAAAATACATATATATGAACAAATACTTTAATACATAAGTTACGAAAGAAAAACATTAATACACGGTGGGAGTTGATTTTCTGAAAATAGTTTCTAGCAAAGCCCGGCGTAAAATTACTGATGAATTAAATTCGTATCCTGGACCGACGATGTGGAACATAAAGAGCAGCAAAATAACTGCTTATAGAGGAAGAAACGTAATCTGGTACTAAGGAAGTATCGTCATTAGTCTCATTAATATTTAATATATTTTCGGAAACATCCCGCTAGCACGGCACATAAGAATAACAATCAGCGGATTTGATTGGGGTATGTTAATATTTTTCAATGAAAGGATAGTGGTATTCCGTCATTACCAATCAAGTGTAGAATTAAGTATGTATTAGGTGTTGCGAACATAGTAACAAATTAGTTCAGTTGTAACCAGAAGGATAAAC
>JAQBSW010011191.1:0-21084 GCA_029291075.1 Eudiplozoon nipponicum | reverse complement strand
GGAAGGTCGAAACGCGTCAGTGCGCTGCAGCTGGCGGTAGTTTTGTTATGTTGTTCAGAGACTGGTTAAATACAATGGGGTTGGTGTTTACTTCAAGCTCGCAATCTTGATTTAAAGCATTTTTACCACCACCAGCGCAATCAATTATTGTTAAATTGTATTGTCTTTATATTTATATTTGGCGAAAGCTGCAAACAATTAATGTTCGTGACTGTATAGAAATTGTGCAGCCGACATTTCCAGTCAAGTTCAATGTATGCAAGACTGCTAGAGGTGAGAGCCGCATATCTAAATTTGATTTACATATATATTCAATGCGGTTTGATACTCGATAGTCTGTTTGCCGTCGTACTATGATGATGATCATGGAAGGTCGAAACGCGTCAGTGCGTTGCAGCTGGCGGTAGTTTTGTTATGTTGTTCGTAGACTGGTTAAATACAATGGGGTTGGTGTTTACTTCAAGCCCGCAAACTTGATTTAAAGCATTTTTACCACCACCCGCGCAATCAATTATTGTTAAATTGTATTGTCTTTATTTTTATATGTGGCGAAAGCTGCAAACAATTAATGTTCGTGACTGTATAGATATTGTGCAGCCGACATTTCCAGTCAAGTTCAATGTATGCAAGACTGCTAGAGGTGAGAGCCGCATATCTAAATTTGATTTCCATATATATTCAATACGGTTTGATACTCGATAGTCAGTTTGCCGTCGTACTCTGATGATGATCATGGAAGGTCGAAACGCGTCAGTGCGTTGCAGCTGGCGGTAGTTTTGTTATGTTGTTCGTAAACTGGTTAAATACAATGGGGTTGGTGTTTACTTCAAGCTCGCAAACTTGATTTAAAGCATTTTACCACCACCCGCGCAATCAATTATTGTTAAATTGTATTGTCTTTATATTTATATGTGGCGAAAGCTGCAAACAATTAATGTTCGTGACTGTATAGAAATTGTGCAGCCGACATTTCCAGTCAAGTTCAATGTATGCAATACTGCTAGAGGTGAGAGCCGCATATCTAAATTTGATTTCCATATATATTCAATGCGGTTGGATACTCGATAGTCAGTTTGCCGTCGTACTCTGATGATGATCATGGAAGGTCGAAACGCGTCAGTGCGTTGCAGCTGGCGGTAGTTTTGTTATGTTGTTCGATGACTGGTTAAATACAATGGGATTGGTGTTTACTTCGAGCACGCAAACTTGATTTAAAGAATTGTTACCACCACCCGCGCAATCAATTATTGTTTAAATTGTATTGCCTATATATGTATATGTGGCGAAAGCTGCAAACAGTTAATATTCGTGACTGCATAGAAATTGTGCAGCCGACATTTCCAGTCAAGTTCAATGTATGCGAGACTGCTAGAGGTGAGAGCCGCATATCTAAATTTGATTTCCATATATATTCAATGCGATTTGATACTCGGAAGTCAGTTTGCCGTCGTACTCTGATGATGATCATGGAAGGTCGAAACGCGTCAGTGCGTTGCAGCTGGCGGTAGTTTTGTTATGTTGTTCATAGACTGGTTAAATACAATGGGGTTGGTGTTTACTTCAAGCTCGCAAACTTGATTTAAAGCATTGTTACCACCACCCGCGCAATCAATTATTGTTTAATTGTATTGTATTTATATGTATATGTGGCGAAAGCTGCAAACAGTTAATGTTCGTGACTGCATAGAAATTGTGCAGCCGACATTTCCAGTCAAGTTCAATGTATGCAAGACTGCTAGAGGTGAGAGCCGCATATCTAAATTTGATTTCCATATATATTCAATGCGGTTTGATCCTCGATAGTCAGTTTGCCGTCGTACTCTGATGATGATCATGGAAGGTCGAAACGCGTCAGTGCGTTGCAGCTGGCGGTAGTTTTGTTATGTTGTTCGTAGACTGGTTAAATACAATAGGGTTGGTGTTTACTTCAAGCTCGCAAACTTGATTTAAAGCATTGTTACCACCACCCGCGCAATCAATTATTGTTAAATTGTATTGACTATATATGTATATGTGGCGAAAGCTACAAACAGTTAATGTTCGTGACTGCATAGAAATTGTGCAGCCGACATTTCCAGTCAAGTTCAATGTATGCAAGACTGCTAGAGGTGAGAGCCGCATATCTAAATTTGATTTCCATATATATTCAATGCGGTTTGATCCTCGATAGTCAGTTTGCCGTCGTACTCTGATGATGATCATGGAAGGTCGAAACGCGTCAGTGCGTTGCAGCTGGCGGTAGTTTTGTTATGTTGTTCGTAGACTGGTTAAATACAATGGGGTTGGTGTTTACTTCAAGCTCGCAAACTTGATTTAAAGCATTTTTACCACCACCCGCGCAATCAATTATTGTTAAATTGTATTGTCTATATATTTATATGTGGCGAAAGCTGCAAACAATTAATGTTCGTGACTGCATAGAAATTGTGCAGCCGACATTTCCAGTCAAGTTCAATGTATGCAAGACTGCTAGAGGTGAGAGCCGCATATCTAAATTTGATTTCCATATATATTCAATGCGGTTTGATACACGGAAGTCAGTTTGCCGTCGTACTCTGATGATGATCAAGGAAGGTCGAAACGCGTCAGTGCGTTGCAGCTGGCGGTAGTTTTGTTATGTTGTTCGACGACTGGTTAAATACAATGGGATTGGTGTTTACTTCAAGCTCGCAAACTTGATTTAAATAATTTTTACCACCATCCGCGCAATCAATTATTGTGTAATTATATTTTACTTGACTGGGATAGCGGCTGTTAATTTTCGATGCCAAAAATAAAATTAATTTACTGCTTTTTCGTACCTTATTTCGACGTTGCATCTTAATCCTCGTTTGCCCGTTTATCGTCGTACTGTAATTATGACGCATCAGTTCGTGCAACTCACGGTAGATTCGCTATGCTGGACGACTTGTGACATAAATTGGATTTGTTCCACAGAATGTATCCATGTAATTTTAAACCGGCTGAAATTCTTTTTGTTTGTATGCCTAATTGAGTTAAACTTAAACTGAACATATACCAAATAATTAGTTCATTACTTTTTTTGATTATCATGAAATAAAGAGTAAAAAGCTAATTTTGATTTTATTTAGGAGAATTCCCTACTTATTTAAATCAACTTTACGAGCTTGAATAAACACCAATCCCATTTTATTTAACCAGTCGTCGACCAACATAGCAAAACTGCCGCCAGTCGCACGCGCTGACGCGTTTCGACCTTCCATGATCATCATCAGATTTCGACGGAAAGCTGATTAGTTTGCGGCAGGGTGGCTTATTAGATAGAGCACCAGATTCCGAAATAGACGCGCCCAGATTCGAGCCCTGACCTCGCCAAATTCTGGACAGTATGTGGAGAGTTTCCAATAAGGACGAAGCCGGTCTACTGGAGAAATTGCCTTTTCTACACTATACAATTCATAATTTTTTACTGACAAATGTTTGTACTTAATGGGTCAGATGTTTATACCAAGTTTGCAACATTGATTATAATAAACTGACTAAAGCTGCTGTATTGTTGGTTTATGCATTAAGTGCTCTTATTATTGACTGGGACCGCATAAAATTTGAGCTTCGAGTTTTGTGATCATATTTAAATTTTTAGAAGTATATTGGGTTAGTTTAACTCTAAAAGAACTGGAATCAGTTTGATTGTAAAACTATGTTTACAAATCATGGCCCGAGCACTGAAAAAATATATGCATATACTTCTATACTTGATATTCATGCACCATTTTCGCTTCATTCAACTGATAAAATAGTGTATGTGCAAAGATGGTTGATGCTATAGTCCGGCATTTTGTGCCATTTCTTGTCTTTAAGTATATTTTAAAATGAAGTTTTATTTCACAAATGATTTCCCGTTAGCCAAATTATATGACGCTCTGAGCGGATCATTTGATTATTTGTACACTAGTGACCTGTTTGATTACAAAGGATTAATTATGTTTTTAAATAATCAATATTTGTCAATTTCTGTTATTTCTGGACATAATTCCTGAAGTTGAAACTCTCTAGACAACATGTGTTGAATTTTCCAATCGCGTGTTCATGGTTCGTATTTCCTTCAATCTTTGTTTAACGTTGACTCGCACTTTAAATGGGTTCTTTACATTTATAGCTTTAGGGCTGAAAGCCGTTTTGAAACGTTTCCGCTGTGACTTAAATGTAAACTTACATGATTACTACTCGTAAGTGGAAGATTTTACGTGTGGCTTGCTGTTCCTGCTATAATAGATCTTACCACCTAATCTAGATGTCGTGTCGTTTATCTCTGTTTGTCTGATTATAGATGTTCTTTGAATTGAGTTATGAATCTAGTGCTAGGATGTAAGTGTGTGTTTAAAAAAATTGTTGCTTCGAAAAAAGGATTATGTTCTCAAATCTGAGAAAAATTTTAGTTTATGCTGTAATAATTACAAAATGTCAGGCTCGTTAGTTTGTCAATTTAAAAAAAAACATCATTACTGTGATTTCAGATGTGGTTTTTTAATCGGATAAAGTTTTATTTGTGGTTGTGTCCACGCTCACTGGAAGTTAGAAAACGATGCTTGACGTCAGAACTGATAAGGTAGGAGAGCTTCTTGTAAGCATATCTAGCTATATTGCACGTACTGCAATGGATGCTAATTTATTTTATAATATGCCCGGCAATGCACACCCAGACACCGCTTATTTTGACGTGCTACACCCCCATGTGTAAATGAATTTATTGTTATTCTTTAAATCTAAACTGTGCTTGGCGTAATTCTGGCTGCGCCGCAGTTAGTTGTGTGCACCTACAAGTAGCATAAAGACGAATCTCATTTTGTTGCCCATCACCTTTTATTGTTAATCTATATTTTTTCAAGAATACATTAGCCAAATTATGTCCTGTTTAAAAATATTTTAAATTACATTGTGTATTTATTGCAGTTAAATGACTATCAGTCTTGTGCTATACTTTTTGGAAGTTAGGAATAATGCCTTGTCATTGATTATATATTCTAAGACAGCTTTTAAGTAGATGGTGTAATAATAGCAATTAAGTCCTTCATTGTCCGACGCTATTTAACCAACAAGTACACCCGTGTAAAATACAACGGAGATGGATACAGTTGACGCTGTTAAAAACAAAAAGACGAAATTCATTTTTCAACGGTCTGTTGTCCACAATTATTCATTAAAATGTTATTTGGCTAATTAGTAAAGATTAGCCTCCGTCGAAATCCTCAGTCATTGCTACCGGATATAGTGATAAATAGCAATAATCTGGTTTAAATTTTTATAATGTAACTATTTTAAACCTTGTATAATCATTAAATGTACATACACTCGCAAATAACTTTTTGGAATTCAATGTATGCATAAGCGTCCATTTTTTGACATAGCTGCAGGATAAGGATTTGGATATGACTGAACGTATTGCTTATAAAAAATCGCTATCTAAACTATGCGGATTTGCAGGTGCTTTACAGAACAGGAAACAAATGGGAGTTACGAACTGTGGAATCTGTCAGTTGCAGCATCCTTCTTCCACAGATAAATAAAAAAGAAAATTTCTTCATGAACCCAATATAAACATTCGAATTACGATTGTGTGTGTTTGTATGTACCTGTGGTTTTTCGTTTATCGCTTCTCGTTTGTTGAAAAAAGTATGTTCATAGTTAAACTCTCTTCACTCTGCATTTAAAAATGAACTACATGAAGTACCGGCTATATCAGACGACTTTAGTTCTAACAAACAGAAAACGGCTTTTTTAACTGTTTTTTTTATACTTGCATTATAATAATGTTTCCTGACATACACAATTTATTTATTAATTTCCATTACTATCCGAAAATAGTAATTATTCAACTGTATCTAAGCGTATTGCCCATCTTTCAACAATTAAAGTGACCCAGCTATAATTAGTTGACGACCTTTTCGACACATCTATTCCTACTAACAGATCACATAAAGGAAAGCACTTTATTTTGTTTGTTGTTGTGACGAATCGAGCACCAATTAAGGCGTAGAAAATGCACGTCGAATTAAGACCAGTAGAATATATAATGAGCTAATTGATGCAATAAGCATTGTTAAGTGCAACAAGGATCGCGTAAAATCAAGGTAATTGGTTCCAATTTTGTATGAATAATCGAACACGTTATTATTTTTACTCTAAATTCCAAGAAGTATACCTTGGGTGAAACTTTATATACCAAAACACCTTCCAACTTTATGTATATCAAGGTTGCGAATTTGATATAAACACCAGTCACATTATATACGTATACACAGTACAAACTAAGCATTGTATAGTGTAGAAAAGGCAATTAATCGAGTAGACCAGTTTCGTCCTTATTGAGAACTTCACGTACTATCCATAATTTGTTGCAAAACGGCTCGAACGTGGGCACGTCGGCTTTGAGCCCTGTCCGCGGCAAATTATGAACAATACCTGAAGAGATTTCAATAAGGACGAAACCGGTCTACTCTTCTCGTAACCTTCCAGTTTTATTAGCATACCAATAATCCGGGCTCTTACTAACGAGTTTTTTCTAAAAAAAACCCAGGGTCTATTGATCTTGGATCTCAAGAACTAACACGTGAAGCTTTGTATTGTGTATTTGATACCTATTTTCAATAAGGCAGAATTAATCAGGCTTCTCCACTGGACCCTGTTGTACGCTAGATTTGGCTAGATTTTCTCCCATTTAATTGTCCCGGCTCGTGGTAGTACGTTCTATTGTGTTCAAGTGAACGATATCGATGGTGATGTATAGAACTGGTAGGCTAGCAAATTTTACTCGTAGTTAATTCCTCCTGACAAACAACTGGCAGTGATCTAAAAAAATCTAGCGAATATATCCAAGCAAAGCTGTTCATGCACGGGTAGCTATAGTAATTCATCTCCGAAGTCTACGCAGCATAAAGCAGGCCTGACAGTAGGTTTGTCATGAAGACCTTGGATGTTGGTCTGCCTTGCACCTGCATTGTGTTCTTACTGGTGATTCATAAGTGAGATCTGTCACTAAGCCACAAACCTATTGTGTCTTAGTCAAGGAATGTAGGAATTCTGGATGGTGCAATCTCTTTTCAATACGCGTGTTAAAGAGGTTCTACAGTTATTTCATGTTTTCCCACTAGCAGTGTGAATTTTTTGCGTATAATAAAATTACAAAAGGTATCAAATACAATGAATTGTGTGTTAAATTGAAATTTTACCAAAGGTGATTTAAGATGCGAATTCCATTAGCTACTGGTTTATTCCTTCAATTTTCTTAATCGCTTATTCAATTTGTTGACACGATTTATTTAACCAGGCTCTGATTGGCTAGTCCAATTGCACGGCAACACCCGCTGACCAAAGGACTCCTGCTTTAACGTACCTTAACATTATGAGAAGTTTACACGAACCAAGTTTCCTAACGCTTTCACTTTATTGTGATGTTCGAAATTTGTTTATTGTCAATCTTTACGTCGGATGGATCCTCGTGGATAACATTTTCGATCTAACGTTCCAACTTGCCATTTTCAATTTATTAAAGTACAACAGACAGTACTTGCCTGAAGAAGTAAAATTTATTTTATGTAATATGAACGTATTTGATCATATATGTCGGTATTAATTAAACATTGCATAATAGAGCAAATCTGATATATCTATTAGAACAACTTAGTTTTCATTGAGGAATTCTGGCGAAAATTGCACAAGGCCCAATATGGACGAACTCGTTGTAAAAGGTGAACCGAATTTTCTATCTTATACTATTTATAAATTATGTGAGAAAATACTGTTTGAGGTGGAGTTTGCAGCCCCTCCTGGTCTAATTTTTAATGAAATGTGTCTTCCTATGCCATGCGTTATACATGACCGCATGTGATAATTCGGAACCCTCAGGCAGACATTAAATTATTCTTTTTAATCATTTAAATTTGTTCACAAAAGGCTCCATCAAAAATTAATGGAGACGGTGACGGTACTGTTAACCTACGAAGTTTGAAACTGTGTGCCAACTGGTCAGGAGTCCTTCATGTGGATTTGCCTCGTGCCGAACACTTGGCTATTCTGGGTGACGTTCGATTTATCAAGCTTGTAGAAAGAATAGTTGGCGCCTCCCCGGATAATGATAATCAGTTTCAGTCCAGCAGGCACCGACTGATTCGGGCCAGACGCATCTTCCATCAGCACAGAAAAGAAAGACTTAAACAGCAGGTGAGGCAACTGATGACACATCTTAACCAGCCTATTTTAAAAGAAGAGTTAGGGCCCATTTATGAGGCCCTTGACATGAATAAACACATTGGTCTACTCTACCAATCGCACCTTTGGTGGCGTAGCGTTGCTAAACGAAGACGAGTGAAACGTCTTTTACAGCAGCTACTCACAACACAGCTCTAGCATTCTCTATCCGGACTCCCGTCATAGTGGCATAAGCCTTATTTTTCTTTCATGTGGTCGAAAGCTTTTAGCGTGTTTCTTTTCATTTTTTATACATAACACATTTTAGAAAGTCTTTTGGAAGGGGAAAATTTTTACATACAATTTTCAAAATTCTAGTTAAATTTTATATCTTTAATGCAAAGGTTTTTGGCTTTCATGTTTTTCATTCATACTACTACGTAAGAAGATATCAAGCCATTAATTTATTTATTATCTAATCATAAAGTCCTTTATCGTAGTAGTTTAAATAATGTTTTTTTTAAATACGTAATATGTTTCGTTTTTATCTTATTAGATGTGAGATAACTTTCTAGTATGAAATAATTCAAAAAACGTTAATATATTGATTTATTAAAGAAATTTTGCCAGCTGCATCGTTAGTAAAGAATTATATATACGCATGTATATTCACCCATATATATATATCGAATTACTATATAATGCTGTCCTTTTATCTAAAGATTTCATTAAACATCAAATAAAATCTATTTACTAAACTATTTTCTCGGTCTTATTTGTCACTGTTTCATTTTTAACCCGTAATTTCACTGGTAGTAGTTTAAACCATGGAGTCCATATCAATACAGTTAATCACTTAGTATCCTTTTTTTAATAATACGTGTAAACTGGCGAAACCTAACTGAAAAGTTTAGGCTGTGTTCCGAATTAAGTTGCATGAAGTTCAATATGTGCCTTCACTCTATATTGGCTGTTACTGATGAGTTTTCAAATAAGGTTGAAACTGCGGTTTAGAAAATGGTCGATTATAGAATTTTTGTTGGTTTTGTTCCATTTTTAATAGACTCTCTGTGACAAAATAGATATCACACCACCATTCACGGCAGTCGTCTTTTTCAAAATCCTGCGCTTCTTTTAAAAGCCACCAACTTCAAATTTGCGCTCTCGAACTTGGTATGTTGTTCAAAGGAGTACTAATTTTGAAATTGATGACCGACACTTCAATCGAAATATGAAGAACAATTGTTGGTGAATGCGTGGTATCTCTTCTTTCGCAAAAAATGCGGGCTTTATAACTGTGCATTATTCCATATTGCTTGTCATTGGCCTTTGGCAGACAGCGATTTTTGTTTTAAATCAACTACCACGACTTTAGCCTTCGAATCGTTCACGCAACCTAAGATTTTGTCGCACCATTTAGTGTCATTTGCGTCGCAGTTTAACTCTGTACAGTAAAATGTGTTAAGATTACTTACTTGCTCAAATTTTACAGTTCCTGTAATTTTGTATACCTTTCTTGAGACAGCCTCATACATGAGGTCTATGTGTTAAATATTCCAATTCACATTAATCTTTCTTATTATGTTGTGAAATGGCTGATTCTATGCCAAATTCTTTGACAAACTTCGAATGCGTAAAGTGTATGATCGTCTGTTGATACGAAGTTTTACATCTTTTGAACAAATTACTATTTCCAAACTGTTATAGTAATTTGCTACTGATTATTGTGGAGTACTATAACATTTTCTGTGTTAAATCTTTGTGGTTTGTCGTTCACTAAAGTTTTGTTACGGGAATTTGCAGATCCAATTATATATAAAATCAAAGCATAGTTCACATATATATTTAAATAAGATCTCTTATTTTTCGAACTTCAATTATAGAAGTTAAAAAACTTTTCGGTAAGAATTGAAATGGAGAAATCGGTTGAACGTTGTGTGCCTCGTGTATCTTGAGAAATTTGTTGTTTCAGTCATTTCGTTTTAATTGGAATAATAAAGTAGCGTACATATTATTAGTAGTATTCTGCCCGCATCACTAATTTCTCACAAAATCTAGGTTTGTCTGCCTAAGCCTCCCATTCATTTTAATATAAATTCATAAAGAAAATAGAGCAAAGTATTTTACATTATTTTCCTTCGTTATATTCTATCGCTAAAAATAAAGAAATTGATTACCTGAACAAAAACCAGACCTTTCAACTAATTATTTTTTTACTTGATTTTAATTATTTTTTTTAAATTTTAAATCTAATCACAAATTTCAATCACAATTATTCATGAATTTAACATTTAATTGGAGTAATTTGTGCATTTGTGTTTTTAATTAGCCATATTTGCGGCTGTTTGACTTCCACAATTTCAATCAACTTTCCATTTGATGCCAAATATGATTCCCACGTGACCTTATTATCGAAGGTTTTCGTGTAATTCACAGTTTTAATTATCTGCAAATTTGGAGCTACTTATAAGTTTATATTTACTAGAAGCTGACTCTGTAATAAATAATTTTTATTTTATCAGTTTTTGTTTTTTACTTATTGTCATTAATATCCTTTTCGGTAATTTATATAACGAATAGGAAAACGATCTTGTCACAGATTTTTCATTGTTAAGACCCATATGAAAAAAATATTTGCCGGCTCTCTATGAAATTTTAAAAGCATCTCTTCGAAACATGCATTCTTACATACGCATATACAAACAATGAACATTCATATTTGCGCATGCAGAAATTGACATACAAGGTACACACAAATGCAGAGGCATAAAACTATGTATACGAGCATTTACGCACTCGCACATACATGCATTCTTGCTCACTAGCATATATTCATAGATATTCATATATATATATATATATATATATATATATATATATATATATAATATATATATGCATTCATATGTTCATACACACGCATAAATACACTCATATATACAGACGCACATGCATAAATACATACGTGCGCATGCACATTAATAAACGCACTAATACGTAAATTCCTACAAACATATATAAGCAGATATAAATTTTGTGCAGTGGGATTCAATAGAGCCCGGCGATATGACTGAGAGATCTATGTTTTTTTCGCTAGATTTCTTTAATCATCATCATCATCATGTCCAACCACCCAAAAGTCAAGTGACTAATGTTTCACTGCCATATAACCATAAGGTGTGAAAAAAAGTATATAAGTGAATTTATACAAATTATTATTGAGGTTTACGAGAGAGAGAGGGGTAGAGAGAGAAGGAATACCTTGCTACGATGAGTAAATATATCAGGATAACTCACAGAAATGAGGCAAACTAAACCTCTCCACAACACCATTATGGCCAAATTAGCATTCGGGCAAGGCGACATCAGCAATACAGCTTCCTTGAGGATTTCACTGTATCACGTCATAAACAAACCAAACCTCGCAGCTAACTTTGTCCTACTAAGAAAAGAAAGTTACAAAGATGATTCTAATAGACATCTGCAACAAGATCGCCACTGAGCTCGATTCGATGCCATATCGCTAAGGGTTTCTAACCAAGAACTGTGATGCGCACGAGGACCCCATCCCGGCAGACGAGTGGGTCCTATACTACCCAATTTGGATGTAAGTGACTTTAATTGTTTCTGCCATGTCAAAATCTGCCCACCTTGTTTCTTACGCCAATTTGGTGCTGGATGAGAGAACAGAGCTCTACTGGGCAATCGAAATGAGGGCATACGCAAAACGTGACCGAGCCAACGAAGTTGATGGAGCCTTATTTGTTTTTCTAACGACGAGCACTTATTGTCAGATCCAAAAATACGTCTACGGATGTCAACGTTAGTTATTCGTTGTTGGTAACCAACATGTGCTATACTTTTCAAACAACGATGATCGAATGCCTGTAGGCGTCTCAAATCATCAACTCTAAGGGACCAAGTTTCACTAGCGTATAGTAAGACTGCGCGTACAGATGCATTGTAAACACGACCATTAAGGCAAAGTGAAATATTTGCGTTTCTCCATAAATGACGAAGGTTCGAGAAAGCTACTCTAGCTTTCGCGATCCGTATTCTCACCTCGTCGGACATATTGCCTACGTTATTGATAGAGCTCCCAAGATATGTAAACCTGTCGATGATGTCAAGATCTTCATTCTGCAGTCGCAACGTTGGAGTGAGTGGTGGGTGATCCTGTAACAGTATCTTACATTTAGAGAGTGCGAATTTCATACCGAAAGACGGAACAAAGTCTGCTAATCTATTTAAGGTGGTCTGGGCAGCATACTGATTGTCGAATAATAGTACGATATCGTCTGCATAGTCAAGATCGACTTGTTTATCTCCCGGGAGAACTTCAACTCCAGCGTCCTGAATGTGTGGGAGAGTGTTGTTCATAATAGCACCGATTACAAAATTAAACAAAAATGGGGAAAGTGGACAACCTTGACGAACACCACTGCTGGTTGTAAAGTTATGCGTTAATTCGTTGTAGACCTTAACGCGACCAGAAGTATTTGTGTAGAGAGCTCGTATAATATTAACAAATTTTGTGGGCACACCGCTTTTCGACAAGATATGGAATAAAACATTGCGATCCACCGAATCAAATGCACCCTTGAAGTCTAGAAAGACGACTATTGTGGGACGGTGATATAAATGTCTCTGTTCGAGAACTTGCCTTAACGTAAAAATATTATCTATACAACCTCGTCCTGCGCGGAATCCGGCCTGTTCTTCTCTTGTTTGTGATTCACGTGAAGCGCTAAGACGACGTAGGATAATCGAAGCAAATAACCTTGATACGACCGGAGTCAAACTTATACCACGATGGTTATCGCACGAATTACGATTGCCTTTTTTGAAGATGGGAATGATGGTCGACTCATTCCAGTCAAGTGGTACGGTTTCCTCATTCCATATAGTATGAAAAAGTTTGGTCAACGCTCCTGAAATTATATCGCCACCATCCTTAAACAATCCCGGAAGCAGATCATCGGGGCCGGCGGCTTTGCGGCGCTTAAGAGATAGGATTGCATCGCGTACTTCTAACTCGGATGGTTCTTCGGGACTAACATTCCACACTGTTGATGCAGACATGCTTTCGGGAATCGGAACTGACGCGGGTAGCCAAGGAAATTGATCTCTGAAGTGTTCAGCCCACCTTTCAAGACGACTTATTTTATCGATTATCAATTCTTTTTTACTATCATTTATAGTTTCGCTAACTTTTAACTTTCTCGGACCTGTTGCGCGGATAAGTTGAAACAAACAGCGACTATTACCTGACGCGAAAGCTACTTCCATTTCTTCAGCCTTTCTGTTCCAAAAGTTTTCGAGATCGCCTTTTAGACTGCGCTTAAGTTGGCGTCTTATATTGCGACGGGTATTATTATGAGTCGAGCCAGGTGGAATTTGGCGCCTTATTTCGAGTATCTCCATAGATTTTACAGAGAGCCAGTGATTATTTCTACGGGGGCCTGCTATGCCACATACAGTAGTACCTGCATTGTGCATAGTGGAACTTATCTTGGACCAAAGTATATTCGGATTTTCGCTATTCAGACCAGTTAGATTAGCCTTTAGAATATTTTCATAGTTTTGTCGGATGGACGGTTGTTCGAGTTTGCCTACATCAATTTGGGGTTTATTCTTAATTATTTTCCCGGAAAATTTTAGAGAAAATCTACAACGGATAAGTGCATGGTCCGAGTCGACATAAGTGTTCCAAAAAGAGCGACAATCCTGGATGCAACCACGCCATCTATAACTAATTGCTACATGATCTATTTGAGTCCACCGTTGTCCGGGTGCTGGAGGACGCCATGTAGCACAACGTCTAACACTACGTCTGAAATTTTTACTACTTAAATATAGTCTATGTTCAGCGCAGCTATCCAAAAGCCGTTCACCATTATCATTGCGAGTCGAGCTTAGAGTGTATTTTCCACCTAAATTAAATTTTCTGTTACTTAAGTGACCAATTTGAGCATTCAAGTCACCCATAACCCGGACTATATCTGAACTTCGTGCTTTACTTAAAAAGGAGCTTAATTCGGATTAAACAGCGTCCTTGCTTTCTTCTGTGCTGCAATCGGTAGGAGCGTATGCAGATACAACGAAGAGGCAACGATGATAACGTTTTTTTACTTTGATTTTAGTAGATGTATTTAAACGTGCCGCACACGACCAACTATTTAAAGAGATCCATTCAATTAAGCAAGCTTCAGCTCGCGCGCTAAGAGCAATACCAACGCCCCATTTACCGGCTTGAGAGGACTCTGTGGAACCAGATGTTCGAAGCCAATAACGCGTAGATAGGGATGGTGCAACTAGTTCTGTAATACACGTAGGATCCTGTATTCTGGTTTCAGATACGCAACATATGTCGATTTCTAATTTATCCAACGTACGAGCAAGAGATTCTTGCTGTCCAAGTTGTTTTAATGTTCGCACATTAAATGCGCCTACGTTAAAACCTAACTGAGGTTTAATGAATGATCTACCAGAACCATTTTCGATATTTGGCAACCTGGTATTGGGCTCAGTGTTATGATCTAAACCAACCATATTTATAGTATCTTGTTATGTTGTTCGACTGCTTAAATACAATGAGATTGGTGTTTACTTCAAGCTAGAAAACTTGATTTAAAGAATTGTTATCACCACACGCGCATTCAATGGTTGTTTACTTGTATTACCTATATATATGTGCGAAAGCTGCAAAATATAATGTTTGCGAGCGCATAGAAATTGTGCAGCCAACATTCACAGTCAAGAACAATGTATTCGAGACTACTAGAGGTAAGAGCCGCATATATAATTTTGCTTTCCATATATATGTTAATCATGGGTGGTCGAAACCCTCAATATGTGTGACTGAAGGTAGGTGGGCTATGTTGTTCGACGTCTGGTTAAATCCAATGTGATTGGTATTTACTTCAAGCTCGCCAACTTGATTTTAAAAATTGTTATCACCACCTGTGATATCAATGATTGTTTAAACATGCAACAAGACGTTGGATGTAAATATCCTGGAGAGAGTTATGCTGCGATAATAAGTAGGTCGGATCACACGTAGTCTTTATCCTTACTTTCTTTGTAGCTTGTGCACCACGGTATGGTACAATGTCGCCAAACAGAGGAAAGATCGATTTTATCATTATAATTTGTTTCAAATAAACAATACTTTAGTCCATTACGCACCGGCAAGATTGAAGGCTATAATCCACCGTTTGCTCGGCTGAAAATTTCTTCTATTGCCCTCTGAGGTATGAAATCATTATACTGTTGATCGTGTTAAATTTAATAGAAGATTATTATTAACAATTATACCGGACATTACAAGACTCAAATACATATATAATGTTGTCCATTTTAATTTGGAATGGAAATATATCCGAAGGACTAATGCCATCGTAATAATATGCTGAACTGATCCTCGAACTTCTAGCACATAAAAGTTGGAACGTCTGAACCAAATAATCGGTCAACGCTTTCCTCGCAAATGTTTCATCATTCGTTCGTTCTGTTGTACCTACCTATGCTCTTAGTGATACAGTAGAGACATATGCCAGTGTACTTTCCCCACTAGATCGGAAACGATGTTCAGGTATTGTTCCAGTCAAGAGTGGTCGTCACGCTCAAAGCGGGCGTTTGGTACATGTATTATTTGTAGTGAGTTGTTATTGTCGAAGACTTAATATGAAGTTAGGTCTACTGCTGCAGGTTTACAAATTCGTATAGATTTTACCGTCCAGTTGTACCACATTCCTCACCCAAATATATAGTGAGTATAGTGGTAATAAGCATGAAAACAGTGCACATGAAGTTATACTTTATGTTCATGCTGACTTATTTTTATCCTTCTGACCATATTTGGACTAATTTATTACTTGGTGTGCGACACCTAATACATAAGTGCATATTTATTAGCTCTCCGCAACAAACATTATCTAGCTGTCATATATTTAATTTAATGATGTCATAATTACCGCGAAAAGTGCTAAATGATATCGATCAAGGCCGGAGTTTATGGATTTGCTGGAGTAACATGTTCAGAAGTAGTCGTAATTCTCAATTTTTGTGAAAATTGACTTACAATTAAATCAGTTGTGCTAGTACAATGAAACTATTCGGCAGCCTTTGTGCTGGTATCAGGTGCTGATACAACAGCAATAGTAATGGTACCTTTTACAGGCTTGGTATATATTATATGTAGTGGGTTGGCTTTGAAGTAGCATTCTCAAAGAATATATGAAGTTATCTCTAGTTCTGCAGTTTTACACATTTTTATAGGAGAGTGTACCGTCCAGTTGATCCACATACCTCATCCATTAAGGACGAAATGCATATTTACATGAGTTTATACCTTTCGTTCATGCTGATTTTGGTGTGTCCTTTTATTCTTATTCAAACGAATTTGTTACCTCAGCAATGCTAAAACAAATAACTTATTGAATTAATAACTCACTGTTTGTTTTGGCATTGCAGTTGGCTGCTGATTATCTGCTAGAGACATTTACTACTATTAGTTATGTAATTCTTGTTCGACGCATCAAAATGTATACACAGATGTATTGCACATGGTATGTCAACAACCAAGCTCGTTTATGTCGGACTGAATGGATATACCAAATTCACAATGGTAAACAGGCTTTATCACATTTAAGTTTGCTTATCTCTACCCGAGCAATAAGATTTAAGCATTTTTCGTGTAAAGAGTCGGCACTGCGCTTAAAACGAGCAAAATATTTAGTCAAGTAATGTGGGTCAAAATGAAGGTACAATCTTATGTCTTCTACAGTTTGCTTTACCAAGTCTATATTTGCTTTAGGTGTAGTGCCGGCTCCTTCTGCTACGCTAACGGTGAATTCGAAAGACGTATAAATATCCGATTGCTACGTAACGCGCTATGTTCTCAGTCGACGCCGATTTGTTCTTAGATGAAAAGTGGAAAAATTGTAGCGTTAGGTGGAATGCAATCAACGTGCTGATCGCCAGTTTTTATTCGAAAACTTGCGTGGTTTGCTATCGGCTTGGGCCTATCTGTGCATAAGATTACACTGTCCGTTCATGCTGTCTTTGGTTTATCCTTCTGGTCATATTTGAACTAATCTGTTACTAGGTGCGCAACACCTAATACACAATTGAAAACATATTAGTTCCCCGCCACAAACAGTTTCTAACAATCTGAACTCCATTGGTTTTGTTCCTTGAAGATATTTCGGTATTCTTTGGCGGATGCCGTCTTAATTTACCAATCATCACATATTTTAAAATACAGACTAATATATATATATATATATATATATATATATATATACTTAATTTACTTTACTTTACTGCGGCTGACTCCTTTTGAGGATAAGCCGGCTCCATTGATATCATGGAGTTTCTTGGGAATTTGGTACAAGTGGTGTCCCCTCACCACTCGGCTTTTTGATCGAGGACGCACCTCTAGCCTTTGCACATCCAAGCGCAGTCTGCAAGGCAGCAGTAAGTTGCATGGTTGCCGGTGGCTGTTGAGAGCTCATTCGCCATTCGGAAGTACGGGGTACTGTCCAGGAGTCCATGTAATCCTGTGGCTGTTGTACCCTTTTGTGGCGGGGAACACACGCCGAGTCATGGTGCCGTCGTCGGGCTCATGTGGTATTTTATAGGAGATCCGATTGCCGGTCGGAAATCCACCACGCCCTGGTGACACCACCGCCATAGCCCCGTTAGCCCATGTACGATCGGCCATCGAGACATGGTTGACACCGTCGTACCACGTTGAGGAGGGGATGGACTTAATATATATATATATATATAGAAAGATATATATATATATATATATATATAGGAAGAGAGAAAACATTTAATACAAAAGTATATTTTCATTGTAGTAGAAACCGGTTTATTTCGAAAAAGCTCAACTGCTCATTACAATCTGCCATTTATATTCATTATGTTTTCATTTGATTAACCCGATGAAAGCAAGTCTGATTTACAATTTTACCTTCATTTTCGTTGGCCCCAAATTGCAGGTTTATTTGGGTGCGCGTGTGTATATTTCTGTGTTTCGGTGTTCATTCTTATTGTGTTACCAAGTGGTGTTTAAGATCTCGTTATTCATGTTTTGATGAATTGGAAGCAAGGAAATTGTTTGTGGTTTGTGTAATTATTGGCCAGTCTATTTAACAATAATTATTTGCGCGGGTGGTGGAAAAAATTCTTTAAATCAATTTTGCGAGCTTGAAGTAAACACCAATCCCATTGTATTTAACCAGTCGTCGAACAACATAACAAAACTACCGCCAGGCGCAACGAACTGACGCGTTTCGACCTTCCATGATCGTCATCAGAGTACGATGGCAAACTGACTATCGAGGATCAAACCGCATTGAATATATATGGAAATCAAATTGAGATATGCGGCACTCACCTCTAGCAGTCTCGCATACATTGAACTTGACTGGAAATGTCGGCTGCACAATTTCTATGCAGTCACGAACATAAACTGTTTGTAGTTTTCGCCACATATACATATATAGGCAATACAATACAATAGGCAATTCGACGACTGGTTAAATACAATGGGATTGGTGTTTACTTCAAGCTCGCAAACTTGATTTAAAGTATTGGCCAGTCTAGTCAAATATCGCGTTGGTAAAATATTGGAATGTTTTGGCTGGGTGAGTTTTTTCTTATATATATATATATATATATATATATATATATATATATATATATATAATAAATTTCCTCACTTTCCTTTGTTTATTACTGAAAAAGTCGTTAGATTTTCTGGTTTTTCATATTGACATATTTGCTTTGAGCTAGCTTATTTTCATGACGTGGCCGAGAAATTTGAATTGATTTTGTGTTAAACGTCGCTGGACTCTGTTAGTCAATGGCTTTTTCGTAAATCCAATATATTTTCTGGCACACATATATGAAAATTTGTAGAGTTTGAAGGATTTGAAGAGCATTGGCAATTGATCTATTGAATCCAACATAATGATTCTCTGTGTGTTGAATGTGATGTTAAATTTACCCTGAGTAAATTCGCCTTGGCAATTCGATTTAACCGGCGTGCCATCATTGCGGCTATTGGTTCGCCGCTAAATGGTAAGTTTAGGAAATCACTTGTTACTATCCTCTGATGTACGAAATAGGCGTAGCCCAGTGCTGACATCTACGAACACCTAGGTGTGGTTTTTGATTGGCAAAAGTTTCTCAAACTAGACTAGTTCCTCCATGATCTTGTGTTCCGAGACCATATTCCCGATTCGGTCTGCTAGGTTATCAATTGAGTTTCTTTTGTGAGATTAGGTGTACTATTATTGTAATGGACTTATTGTCCTGTGAAAATTTCTCTGCAAATTTCTACAACCACTACGAAATGCCATAACCCCAAAACCATCAAGGACTCTCGAGCTAGCAGATGAGCGTAAGAGGAAAAACATCCAATAAAATGAAATAGCCTCACCTGAAGTTTCATCCTTGTTTACGAGTATTCCAATAACTTCAATGAAAATGAATTTCAAAATTTTTATGTACATTAATGACTCCAAGTATCTCATATTGGAAGGCACGAAAAACGTACAGTTTATAATTGAAGGTAACGATTTCTGGAAGTTAAATGGTGTATCTATGAGAAGCGGCATTGCACCTCTCCTAGCAAATGAATACAATACAACGAAGAGCAATTGATTGGCGCATACTTTAAAAAGGTACGTAAATAATCTAATATTATTCACTCAAAACTCAGCATACCCATTTTAGATCATAAAACAAGACAATATAGCCGTTCCAGACATAAAGTTCATCCTCGCGGTATAAAAATACAACACTTTCCTTCCTTGGCATTCAACATACTCGAGAATAAGTTGATAATTTGACACTGGCCATAGACGGAAAATCGAATTCCACTGGGCCACGCAACAATTACAACGTTATTGTGCTAAATCTCACAAAATAGACCTAATTAATGTCCTAGCAATCCGAAACAGGAGGATCTGCACTGAACAAAACTTCGAGGAAGAACTGGGCAACCTGGATAAACTTTTGCTAATGATCAACTACACGGAGCAGTTCACAGAGGCTAAAATCAGACCACACCCAGTTCTTACTACAGAGCATACCGTTAACAGGTTTTCATAAACTTTCCATTTAGAAGCAACTTACCAGCCTCACTAATTGCACGCCGATTAAACCGAATCGATAAGGGCAATTTTCCAACTGCAAAAGTTAACATCACATTCAACACACAGAGCAACATGAAATTGGATGTCAGAGATAAATTGTCAATTCTCTCTAAATTTTTTGTACGAAAAACAAATTGATAAATAGAATCCAATAACAAAAACCGCAAAATCTGATTAAAAAAAGCCTGACGCAATGAGGAGAATCAGCTATATTCAAAGACATGTTTGAGCTCGAGCACAAAGCAATTTTAAAGAACTTTGCACTTTTACACAAAGCGAAGTCCGACAATGTATAATACATAGACAAAGACCGTTATAAACAAAACAGAACAGTACTTTGTCTAAACATTGAAATGTTTTACTATCACGATACTTTGCCCGACGGGCCACGAATTGCACGAACCAGGAACAATTTTCTTGCACCAGACAATCCGATCGCCCAATTGACCAGCATCAAGGACAAAACCGGTCTACTGGATCAATTTCCATTGCTACCTGACGCGGAATTGTGTTTATAATGACAATATGCATATAATCAATTTTATTTCATTCTACTTCAAAGCCATAAAATTTCTGCAAGTGGCATAATGTCTGCCGTATGATGTAAAATCGCGGATTTTAGTCAGAAATTCAGACACTAAGAGATTCCAAAAAGGTTTCGCCTGAACGAAGGGCTAGCCAGGAAATATAAAATGGCATATGATTTTAAATCGCGTGTATTAAGCGGCACGGGTTGCGCAGTGGATTGAGTCACGAACTCAGA
>JAQBSW010011190.1:0-21085 GCA_029291075.1 Eudiplozoon nipponicum | reverse complement strand
TTAGGTTTTGCGAACCTAGTAACAAATTACTTCATTTGTGACCAGAAGGATAAACCAAAGGCAGCATGAACGGAGAAGTATAATCTCATGCACATTCGTTTCGTGCTTACTGGCGACTCATCAGTAGGAGCCGGTATTACGCCCTTTAACCACTATATATTTGGTAGAAGAATGTGGAATAATAGAACGGTACAATCTCCTAGACGAACGTGTAAATCTGTAATAGTGAAGCTAACATAATCTAAAGACAACGACAATGCGACTTCAATGCTAACTCACACTATATAATATATATACCGAGTCTGTAAAGGATACTAACACTATGGCTATTGTGTTAGAAACTGATACCTTTTTTGAAATCGATGAGTACCGGATACTAACACTATGGCTTCCGAGTCGGTACATGATACCAACCTGATGGATATAAATTTATGCTAAAGTTCACCCAAATTGAGAATTACAACAATTTCCGAACACCTATTACTCCAGTTAAACCATACACTCTGGCCTTCATCGATATCAGTTATCACATTTCGCGGTAAGCATGACATCATTCAATTCAATTTATTACAGTTAAATACTGTTTGTTGCGAAGAACTAATATATATGCAAGTATGTATTAGGTTTCGCGAACCTAGTAACGAATTAGTTCAGTTGTGACCAGAAGGATAAACCAAAGGCAGCATGAACGGAACGTATAATCTCATGCAACGGAATTTGTGTTTAATTCAAGTTCGCAAATTGATATTTAATGAATTGCTACCCCCACCCGCACAACTATTGATTGTTTTATTGTATTACCTATATATATATATATATATATATATATATGATCAATGCTGTAATGTTCATAAATGCATAGAAATTGTGCAGCCCATATTTCCATTCAAGTGCATTGTATTCGTGATTACTAGAGATGGGAGCATCGTTCTAATTTTAATGTCCATATATATGCATTGCCATTTGATCTTCGCTAGTCAATTTGCCGTCTTACTATGATAATGATCATGAAAGATCGTAACGTGCCAATATGCGTGACTGACGGTAGTTTTTCTCATATTTGACGACTAGTTAAGTACAACGGAGTTGGTCTTTACTTCAAGTTAGCAAACTTGATTTAAAGTAAATTACAAATTGCGCCGAAAGGCTTTTATTTTTACTTATAAGTCGATCTCCTAACTATTACTGACGTTCCACTAGATACAAATGCTTAATCTATGTTTATATGCGTGTGTACATTTGACTGCGATGCATTGTGTTAAATTTATATACAAGCTTGCGTTAGTCCATTAAAATGTAATTACGATAATTTACTCCAATCTGCTGGCGTTCAGGTAGTTGAACATTAATTATATTTGTATGTATGTGTTTATATGTGAGTAACAGTTAGGTAAATGTAAATAAATGCACGTGTATTCTCATCTAACTGCGAATAAATTAGTAACATATTATGTACATTAATGGAAAAAATGTTTCACTGTGCACAACTTTTCTTTTCGCCTGTATAAATCTGCGTTCACGCAGATGGTGAAAGAAATCATGTAAATCAAGTTTTCCGGCTTAAGTGAAACACCGATTTCTTTATCGTCACACAACAGAACAGTCAGTCCCACTTACTGATATGTCTAGACTTCCAGTGGTTTTGCTTTGAGCACGACATTTTACTCAGATAAAACGAAAGCGAGAATATCGGAAATGTGAACCACATTTATAATTTTATTACTCTATGTATATATTGCGTTTTGATTCTCAAAATTCAGTTTGTTGCCATGCTGCGATGAGAACCATGAGGGTCGAGGCATAAAAGTGCGCGAGATTGATTTTAAAAGGAATTTATATTCATCTCATGTTCACGAATCGGATTTACGCTTTCGAATCTTATCGGTATTTCGGCCGTTTTAACGTCAATATATTACCGCGAGTAAAAACTCTCGAGATAGAATGTTTCCACATATAACAATATTAATTCGTCGTAAAAATGCTCTCCTTTAGAGGAACTAAAATAAGGTTATTCTGCTGCTTGTAGAACTTTTTCTCCGAGTTAAATGTGAGGCAATTTTTGAAGTATTGCATCAACATAATTTGGCTCAATTTATGTGACAGACATTGTGATCTCCGTTTATGTGCTTACAAATTTATTAAAATCGAAATTTTATAATGTATAATCACATTTTAAGTTTAAATTTATTCCATCGCACTTATTGGTTTCACTCATAATTTAATATCACATTTTGATGCTACTCTCACTAAATAATAAGTAGCTATATTTCTAATAGCGCACTTTGATTAATCTGTTGTAAAACTTTTATACGAAACACTTATCCAATGCTATCACTGGCTGAACGTTTTCATCTAACTCAAACGTAATTTTTTCTATCCAGGGTAAAGATTGAGAAACTAATTCTGCATTCATATATACTAGCATATGGTAGTAGATGCGAATCAAGATCAAAATTCAATTATCTAAGATTAGGACAAGTAAAGTCTAACGTTTAATTGCAATTTAATGGCTGTTAACCTTAAAATTGCTTTTGTATGTTAAACAATACTTCGTGCCGATTTAAATAGAATCACCATTCAAACGCGCACAGAGATGACTAGCAAAGAATTACTAAAGCGAAATTTTTGCTTCAATAGATTTAACATAATTTGTAACAGAAGAAGTACTGAAAAATAATTTAAAAAACTCCTTCATTGAATTGCTGAATTTGGTATAATTACGAACTGCAAATTTTTTCCAATGCCGCGTTTTGCGTACGCGGGTAATAGCTGTGCACGAGCAATAACACAAAGATCCTATTGATCACAATTTCCAATTTTGTTTTGTCTTTGATCGGGTAGACCTCTTATTCGTTTAACTGGAAATGCGGTTCTATCACATCGTGTGCTTTGGGGAACTTTATATATATATATATATATATATATATATATATATGTATGATGAACATT
The DNA here is from genome assembly GCA_029291075.1 of Eudiplozoon nipponicum. NCBI lineage: Eukaryota > Metazoa > Platyhelminthes > Monogenea > Mazocraeidea > Diplozoidae > Eudiplozoon > Eudiplozoon nipponicum. The sequence continues at coordinate 18,136 of JAQBSW010011190.1, read as the reverse complement.
TGCGATTTAAATAAGATTTGAAGGAAATTTACATCGTTGCTTATATGTTTATCTAAATATGCTGAACAGATATGTGTACATATATGTATATACATATTATTCAGAGGTATATATATGAATGATTCTAAATTTTTATACAAGATGTGGGATGAACTCACATAGTTGCTTATAGTTATTCGATAAATGTCACTTTAGTAGAATACTCAAATGTGTATATAGGTGGTTGTGTGTGGGGAAGGGGGACAAGGATATGTTTTTCTATACATTTGAGTATTAGAGACAAGGTATGGAGACCGGATATTAAGGAGTCAATAAAAAATACTTTTGGAATAAAAATAAATATAAATAATTCTGTCTTGAATAAGGATATCACATTTGCCACAAGTTGTTTTATCCCTGTGCGTAGGATGTCAACCCTGGAAATGCGACTGGAAATAATGTCACCAAAATTAGGAAAGAGAAGAGTGAAATATGTTGTTTCAAAGTCATTTTTATGGAATGCTTAAAAAAGAAGGGACAATTGAGAACCCATCAATCAAGGCCAATAATTGGAGTACCTGAAAATGTGCAACATTCAAGATATTACTGACCTATGTGTGCTACCAAATGTCCCGTACAAGAAAAATTCGGTCAAATCCACAACAAGAATGACAACACTGAGCAAAAAGATTCAACATTTAACACTATACGTGTTGAATTGGTACCCAATACCAACACTATATTTGTCAAATAGGTATACTGTACCAACACTATGCATGATAGTCAGTACATGGCACCAACACGATAGATTTCGATGTATGCCAAATTTCATCGAAATCTAGAATTAAAACTACTTCTCATCACCTGTTACTCCAGAAATAAATAATATTTGAGCCGGAGGGTATAAATTTGCTGGAATAACAGGTGTTCGGAAGTAGTTGTAATTCTCAAGTTTAGAGCAATTTAGCATACCTTGAAATTCATTGTGTTTGTACCATGTACTGACTAGGTAACTATAGTGTCGGTACCATGTACCTATTCAGTAACTATAGCGTTGATATCGAGTTCCGACACTACAAACATAGTATTGTATATTTTTAATTTTCGGTTATATATGGTATGTATAGTGAGGTCGCAGTAATAATCGTATTTCTCAATATGAATGGTTCGTGTTAAAACCACAATTAAGCAGTTTTGTCTGTTGCCCGCGAAATTTCATTTTCGATAGTTTTACTACATAATTGGTTTGAGTTGAAAAAATTTTATCCTCTAAAATCTATACTTTCCTAAATTCTTCAACTTTGTAATTTTTCTGGTAGATTGATTATCTGTAATATCCTCCACACATTTATTATGATCGGCGTGCAACTGGTTCGATTTTTGCCGCTCGTAAAAACTTTGAACACATGTTTCCACCAATATAATTAATAAATCATTCTTTATTCTCTGGCAAGCACACAAATTGTTGCCACTAAATTTTTCTACGTTTCCTTATTTTTGAAAAAAAGTTACCTAATTTGCTTGATTCATAATTGGAATAATTCACCCTGACGGACCAATTCACTTTATCAAATTTTCGCCATCTTATAGCAAATCAGACAGTATCACTTAACTGCGTGATGGCTTCTTCTCAAACTCATTTAATTCAAGTATTGAATAAAGTTTTGCGCCCGGCATTCATTATACTAATGTGCCCTAGTGATGATCAAGGAAGGTCTAAACGCGTCACTCCATACGAATGCCGTTGGCATTTATTATAGAATACAATTGATAAATTGAAATGTGGCGGTTTACTTGAAATTCAAAACCTAGATTTAAATGAAATCCAGTTTGCATAACTTGTTTAATCCCGTTCCCGTGTATGTTTCTGGCTTATTTGTTTGTACTTTCTGGAAGGCGGCATCACGCCTCACAAATACGTATGATTTATTTTAGAAGTATTTAAAATTAACGAACTCTATTTGGCACACATACACACACACACGCTAATCATTATCATAGACTATTAAACAGAAGCGTTTGTAAGATTTTGCCATATAGCTATGAATAAATATTCAACTATGCACTGGCTAGAAAAAAGCGCTAGGCCGTACAATTCCAGCGGAGACGGATAATTTAAATGCCGATTTATCTTTTACATGTGACGGTCTGTTACATATAGCTGACAAGTAATGTCTGCTCGGCTTACCTAGTATTGAATCGTCAATAATTGATTTTCTTCAGTTGCCAAAAATTTCTCCATGTTAAATACTGTTTGTTGCGGAGAACTAATATATATGCAAGTATGTATTAGGTGTTGCGAACCTAATAACAAATTAGTTCAGTTGTGACCAGAAGGATAAACCAAAGACAGCATGAACAGAAAGTATAATCTCATGCACATTTGTTTCGTGCTTACTGGCGACTCATCAGCAGGAGCCGGTATTACGCTCTTTAACCGCTATAGATTTCGGTGAGGAATGTGAGAAAATAGGACAGAATAATCATTATTTGATATATATATATATATATATATATATATTATCAAACCTGTAAATGGTACCAAACTATGACCGTTGTGTCAGAACCTGATACCAACATTATGGTTGCCATGGCTTTCAAAAACTTGGAATATAAAAAAGTGACACAATAGTTATTGATTATAGAAATTTTGCACACTTTATTTAAGTTAAATGTAAAGCAGGACTGATATGGATGAAAGCAATATCTCAGTTTTCATATAATTATATTTTTTCAGATATATCCACTTTACTTAGTGGTACGCCGTGCTCTAATCATTACCGGAGACGTTTGTCTAAGTCTTTAAATTCCCGAGTCGTTCTTCCATTTGGTTCAATGCAGTTTAGTGAATAATTAAACAATCATTGATTGCTCGGATGGTGGTAACAACTCTTTGAATCAAATTTGATAGCTTAAAGTAAACACCCAAACCAATTGTATTTAACCAGTCATCGAACAAAATATCGAATAGCATTAAAGGATTGTTCAATAGTATTGCATATATATCTATAGCGAAAGCTGCAAACAGTTAATGTTCGTGACTGCATAGAAATTGTGCGGCCGAGATGTCCAGTCGATTACAATGTAAGCAAGACTTATATAGGTGAGAGTCACATATCTAATTTTTGCTTTATATATATATATATATAAGGTATATATATATATATATGCATGCGTCGATCCTCATAGTCAGTTTGAGTTGTACTCTGCGATGGTCATGAAGGTCGAAATGCACTGCGCGTACCTAGTAGTAGCTTGCTATGTTGTTCGACGGCTAGTTATTACAATGGGTTGGTGTTTACTTCAAGCTCGCAAACTCGATTTAGGGAATTTCGTGAATAATATATTAGATAAGTCAAATTTGTGAAACGTGGCTTTATTAAGGCATTTAGAATAACACAATCAGGTATAATATAATCACTGCCATGTAGAAATCTAGGCTTTTAATTTTAACGCAATTATTAATCCATGAGCAATAGCTTTGTTAGCTGGTGCCAGTTAGAAACAGAAAAATATCCGGTCAAATCTCATGAGCATAATCGATAATTGAGAACATGTTAATCTAGTTAGATGATTTGAGCGAGTCTGCGCTTTTCGTGTGAATCATGGCATTGGGAAGCGATGAAAATGACAATGCAAAAAGCAAATCAAATGTATGCGCTATTTTATGAGAAATGTTCAGACGACATGTCGATTCATTCTTGATCAGTCATTATTTAATCTGAGGTTGCGATCATGATATAAACACCGATTCCATGTTATATATACATGTTTCGCTATTAAAAAAGCATTTTATAACGTAGAAATGGCAATTGATTCCGTAATCCTGTTTTTCACATTATAAAACGCTTTACTTATATCGACAAATATATATATTAATTGTACCCTTCCTGTGCGCAAAAACAAAAAGAAATTTTATCAGATATAAGAAAAATTTCTTTCGCATGGTCTCCTAAAATATCTACTAATGAACATATCTTTATGTATAAATTGGAAAGCAAAACAAGATATAAATATGTGAAAATAGCGAGAGTATGAAAAACAGAAACCAATCAAATTGCGTGCGTCACATCCAGTTCAAGCTCAATGCTTGTACGTGCTTCTTCTGCTTACATAAATCCGGCTGCAATTTGTTTATCCATAAGGCTTCGTATATGGTTAGCTCCCTTTTTGTTTTTGCATTTAGTAATTACTTTGAATGCTACGTCTGGAGAACATACGTGCGATGCTTCGATGATGTGTTGCGCAATAGCAGACGTGTATTCACCATTTGATTTAAAACAGGCGTTCAAGTTGCAATGTTCTCTCATTCGACTAATTAACCGTCTGGTCGATCGGCCTACGTAAGTTGATCGACAACTTGCGCATGTATATTGGTAAATAATATTTGATATCGACATTAACGGCTGTTTCTCTTTCATTGCTGGTAAAGGCAAGTGTGTTACCCTAAATAACACTCGTAGTTTGGCTGCATTAAATGTGCGTGTCAATGCTGCTTCAACTTTATTTTGTGCCATTCGGGAAACTGCATCCCCCTTAAATGGGATGTTTAGGTAGACTGTTTTCTTTTCTGGCCCATAATACGTCTGTTTCTGGTTAACTCCCCTTTTAATAATTGATTCAATTAATTGTCTGGGATAGTCATTAGACATTAAATCGTTAATTGCTTTATTATATTCATTTTCTTTAGAATCTTGACTAACCAACCTGTCAATTCTTGAAAAGCAACCACGAACTGTTGATAATTTATATTGAAATGGCACAAAACTGCTGTAATGCAAATACTGTGCAGACCATATTGGTTTATGGTAAATTGTTCTGTTTAATTTACCATTGGTTTCTTTCTTTAATAGTACATCTAGGAAAGGCAGACAGTCATCTTTCTCGTGCTCTGACGTGAAGCCGATATTCTTATGTGCTTTGTTGAAACTTTGAAGCAATGTTCGTGATTGCGACCTGTTCTTAAGTACAAGAAATATATCATCCACGTACCGTATAAATTTAGCGCAGTTACTTATGTCACTCTTTAATGATGTATTCTCTAGGTGCCCTAGGAAATTCTCAGCTAACACTGGAGATAACGGGCTTCCCATTGCGACACCATCAGTCTGTTTGTAGATGCTTCCATTAAAACGAAATCGTACGTCTTTTGTGCATAATAAGATAGGCTTGCGTAGAGTGTGACCTGGCACCGGCGATGGTAATATACCGTATTCCAAGGCTTTGACTATAATGTCAATGGTTTCATCAATTGGAACATTTGTAAACAAAGTCGTAACATCAAAAGATACCATAATCTTGTTTTTAACATTTATATCTTGAATTTTGTTTACAAACTCAAACGAATCGGCGACCGAATGATTACTTAGTAGTTTGCGTAATGGTTCAAGTAAACGAATTAGCTATTTAGCTAGTGCATGAAACGGAGAATTTACCATTGATAAAATTTTCCTCATAGGACAACCTATTTTGTGTGTTTCTGGCAATCCGTACAAATTACTCGAATGAGAGAACATTGCAACTAAACGCCTGTTTTAAATCAAATGGTGAATACACGTCTGCTATTGCGCAACACATCATCGAAACAACGCATGTATGTTCTCCAGACGTAGCATTCAAAGTAATTACTAAATGCAAAAACAAAAGGGAGCTGGCCACATACGAAGCCTTATGGATAAACAAATTGCAGCCGGATTTATGTAAGCAGAAGAAGCACGTACATGTATTGAGCTTGAACTGGATGTGACGCACGCAATTTGATTGGTTTCTGTTTTTCACACTTTCTCTATGTTCACATATTTCTATCTTGTTTTGCTTTCCAACTTATATATAAAGATATGCTCATTAGTAGATATTTGAGAAGACAATGCGAAAGAAATATTTCTTATATCTGATAAAATTTCTTTTTGTTTTTGCACACAGGAAGGGTACAATGAATTTTATTAAAGCTCGCATTTCAAAAGAATCTTTCAGAAAACTAGATGAACTAGTGACGTTAAAGTGTAGAGCGCAAAGAACGTTATTGTGGAAAGAACATTATTATCAGTGTATTAAACAATTACGGTTCCCAGGTGATTTGGTACGCAGTTTACGAAAGTCAAAACTACGAGTCAACGGAAGAAATCTTACAAGGTTGGCGTATTCCAAAATTGAGCAGTTGAAGGAAGATGAAGCAGTGCTACAGGCAAGAATTGGGTGTGTATCTTGTGTATTAGATGAACTAAGTCTTTTTGCAAGAATGAAATTTTTGATGTTTTTGCCGACAGTTATGAGGAAAGATAAAGCAAGAATTTTGAACAAATTGGAAAAAGATGTAAAACCTGGAGTTTTGTGTGATTTAATACCGACCGATCTTGATAAGCGTGTGCTTAACTTATCAAAAGTGCCAATCGATCAGCTAACAATGGAGGCCGAAATTATGGAATACATCCTTCTAATAAATGCGATGTTGATTTTGAGGCAGCATTTGAATTGTTATTTGAACAAACAGCTGACTTGTAGCCTACCAGTATTGATTATAAAAATTGGTTCAATGCTACATTAGTTGATCAGGCTTCACATTTGAAATCGTATAAATGCGCAGAACAGCATGCGTTGACAAAGCAGCATCTAAATGCACTTAGAAATATCAGCAGAAACACAGACATCAAAATAATACGCGCTGATAAAGGAAAGAGCGCAGCTATAATGGACAAATCTAAATACGTACAAAAGATGGAAAACGTGTTAAATGACAATACAAAATTCACACGTCTAGACGATAAATCAGATGAAATAGACAAGGTGGAGCGCAAAGTAATAAATGAAATTAAGATTTTGATAGATGCCGGTTTTATTGATGAGGCCACTGCACAGAAGCTCAAGCCAGTTGGATCATCTACACCAATAATATACGGATTACCAAAAGCACACAAAAGAAGTTGTCCTATGAGGCCATTTTTATCAATGGTAAATTCTCCGTTTCATGCACTAGCTAAATGGCTAGTTCATTTACTTGAACCATTACGTAAACTACTAGGTAATCATTCGGTTGCCGATTCGTTTGAGTTTGTAAACAAAATTCAAGATATAAATGTTAAAAACAAGATTAAGGTATCTTTTAATGTTACGACTTTGTTTACAAATGTTGTTCGAAGACTGGTTAAATACAATGGGGTTGGTGTTTACTTCAAGCTCGCAAACTTGATTAAAAGCATTGCTACCACCACCCGCGCAATCAATTATTGTTAAATTGCATTGACATTATAGTCAAAGCCGTAGAACACGATATATTACCATCGCCGGTGCCAGGTCACACTCTACGCAAGCCTATCTTATTATGCACAAAAGACGTACGATTTCGTTTTAATGGAAGCATCTACAAACAGACTGATGGTGTCGCAATGGGAAGCCCGTTATCTCCAGTGTTAGCTGAGAATTTCCTAGGGCACCTAGAGAATACATCATTAAAGAGTGACATAAGTAACTGCGCTAAATTTATACGGTACGTGGATGATATATTTCTTGTACTTAAGAACAGGTCGCAATCCCGAACATTGCTTCAAAGTTTCAACAAAGCACATAAGAATATCGGTTTCACGTCAGAGCACGAGAAAGATGACTATCTGCCTTTCCTTGATGTACTGTTAAAGAAAGAAACTAATGGTAAATTAAACAGAACAATTTACCATAAACCAACATGGTCTGCACAGTATTTGCATTATAGCAGTTTTGTGCCATTTCAATATAAATTAGCAACAGTTCGTGGTTGCTTCTCAAGAATTGACAGGTTGGTTAGTCAAGATTCTAAAGAAAATGAATATAATAAGGCAATTAACGATTTAATGTCTAATGGCTATCCCAGACAATTAATTGAATCAATTATTAAAAAGGGAGTTAACCAGAAACAGACGTATTATAGGCCAGAAAAGAAAACCGTCTACCTAAACATCCCATTTAAGGGGGATGCAATTTCCCGAATGGCACAAAAGAAAGTTGAAGCAGCATTAACACGCACATTTAATGCAGCCAAACTACGAGTGTTATTTAGGGTAACACACTTGCCTTTACCAGCAATAAAAGAGAAACAGCCGTTAATGTCGATATCAAATATTATTTAACAATATGCATGCGCAAGTTGTCGATCAACTTACGTAGGCCGATCGACCAGACGGTTAATTACTCGAATGAGAGAACATTGCAACTTGAACGCCTGTTTTAATTCAAATGGTGAATACACGTCTGCTATTGCGCAACACATCATCGAAACAACGCACGTATGTTCTCCAGACGTAGCATTCAAAGTAATTACTAAATACAAAAACAAGGGAGCTAGCCACATACGAAGCCTTATGGATAAACAAATTGCAGCCGGATTTATGCAAGCAGAAGAAGCACGTACAAGCATTGAGCTTGAACTGGATGTGACGCACGCAATTTGATTGGTTTCTGTTTTTCACACTCTCTCTATGTTCACATATTTCTATCTTGTTTTGCTTTCCAATTTATATATAAAGATATGTTTATTAGTAGATATTTGAGAAGACCATGCGAAAGAAAATTTTCTTATATCTGATAAAATTTCTTTTTGTTTTTGCACACAGGAAGGGTACAATGAATATATATATTTGTCGATATAAGTAAAGCGTTTTATAATGTGAAAAACAGGATTACGGAATCAATTGCCATTTCTACGTTATAAAATGCTTTTTTAATAGCGAAACATGTATATATAACATGGAATCGGTGTTTATATCATGATCGCAACCTCAGATTAAATAATGACTGATCAAGAATGAATCGACATGTCATGTGGATATTTCTCATAAAATAGCGCATACGTTTGATTTGCTTTGTGCACACAGGAAGTGTACAATGAATTTTATTAAAACTCGCATTTCAAAAAATATATATATGTATATATATATAGGGATTGTTTTTATATCAGGATTAAAATCCTGATTTAAATATTTATAACCGCCCGCGCAATCTTTGATATTTCTACTATATAATCGAATAATGAATGTTGTATTATGCAATGCCAAAGCTGCCCCGATTTTATAATTGAAACTGCTAACGAAGAATAGTCAGGTTTGAGCTAGTCGGCAAAATATAAACTTTTTGTTTAAATCCCCATAATTTGTTAAATAATATTAGTAGTGAAAAAACCATATATAAGCAATTATGAAGCAATAATGGCGTTCCTAGTAATAATTAAGTTATTCTAAGTTTAAAAAATACTTTCCTTGGTTAGCCTCAACAAAAGGTATTATCTTGTGCACAAATTTGTGTCCTGTATACAGGTGACTATAATTAGAAGCCGGTGCTAGGCCAGAAACTCACAATATATTTGATCAAACAATGGGTGATAATTGGGCGATGCAACGTTTTCGACATACGGGTTTGAAACAGTAGTACGGCCAACTTCATATAAAGTTTCTAACTATGCTATTTCAAAGTCATCTAATTATATATATATATATATATATATATATATATATATATATATATATATATACATCAAACGGGGTTCACGATTAAGACAAAACTCCTGTTATTTAATGCTGAAGTGCAAGATGGATCAAGAGTATATTATGAAATTTTTATCTGCTTTTGCAAATATACGGACAAGATAATCCGTTTAAAAATGAAACTGCTAGTTATTTTGGTAATGTATACGCCGCTAAATATTCTAATAGAAGAAAATAAAAATTGAAATTGAAATTAGATTTCAAATTTGCGGACTAACCATGTTATTACCAATTAGTTGTAAAATAAGTGACTAAAATTAATTGCATTAGAAACAAATGTTTGAAAATGCTTCGTTTCACAGCCTTCATGAATCCATTATTGAAGAATATTGACAATTTAGCAAATAAAGCACGCCGACACTGATGTAAAAATACGTCATGGAACCACGTTGTCAGTAAACATATTGACTAGACGAAAATACTGAAAGAAAATGAGTTAAAATTAATAATTAACGATGTTCAAATTGCAAAATCTCAAAATATATTTCCAAAAATTATGCCAAATAATTTAAAGATTTTAAAATAAAGACTACACATATTTATATAATTAAACGAACATTGATTGCGCGGGTGGTGAAAACAATTATTTAAATCAAAATTTCGATCTTGATGTAAACACCAGTCTTTTTGTATACATACATTTGTCAGTATAAACTAAGCATTGTATAGTTTACATTCAGTAGACCGGTTTCGTCCTTATTGGGATATCTTCACGTAATGTTCACAAATTGCCAAGGACAGTGCGCGAATCTGGGCATGTCTACTTCTCAATCTGTTGCTCTAACCGTTGCTGAAATACCCCAATGTGCAAATTTTTTTTACAGATCCAATAAACAAAATCTCTAATATAATCTTAATACGAAGATAAGAAGCTGTGGAATTACACTAGAAATGTACGCATGCCATGCTTGCCCATTATATTTCAACTGATATAAGCTGGTAATAACTCAGCAAACAAATCTTCTAAAATAATGAAGAAAGAATGAAATTGATTAAGGCAACTGACGAGATATAATCGAGTAACAAATAATTTCAGTGATACAATCATGCTGTATAAAATTCCTGCGACTTTTAAGATTCAATTAGTGATCGTAAATAGGGCACTTGTCACGTTCTTCGTAGGCACAAGTGATACAATGGTATTCTGATATTTTCTGGTGACCATGTATTAGTGTTTGTTTGGGCACCGATAGTGAAGTAATGCACCGTTGACGTGGCTTTGATCAGATCAGTGTGTTGATCGTCATAATTCGCCTATAATTACCCGTTTATAAAACTGCTCTGATAATGCTCCGTCAAGCAATTGAATAAAACTGAACTATTTGGAAAATCATGTCGCTTTATTTTGCAATGCCGCGTTTTGCGTACACGGCTTGTAGCTTTGCACCAACAGTTTCACAAAGATCTGATTCATCACAATTTTCCTATCTGTATCTGCTTTGTCTTCCATCGGGCTTGGTGTGTATTCATCCCTTTCTTCCGAAGGATTCAACATCGTTCATACTAATCATTGGAAATGCGGTTCTATCCAATCATTAAAACCGCATTTCCAATGATTAGTATGAACGATGTGCATTTCCATTGGGACGAATGCAAACTCAGCCCAATCGAAGACAAAACGAAATTGGAAATTGTGATCAATCGGATCTTTGTGTAACTATCCGTGCAAAGCTACTACCCGCGTACGCAAAACGGAGCATTGGAAAATATGAAGTTGGCACTCCGCAATCAAATTTTTTAAAAAATCGTTTTCTTATAGGCTAATTTTTTTAATGAATAATTCAATAATGATCACACAAATAAAGATTTGTTTATCAGTCATTCAATAACTTCAATAATTTCGCAAAATATTTTCATTATTAATAGTCTATTTCATTTAAGAAAAACAATTATTCTAAAATTTTACACAGTTATTTATTAAGATAATTTTTAAATGAGTTTTATATCAAGGGGTGGCCTCTAAAAGAGCCATTTATAATTTCCATTCGTGTAGCAACATGACTTTGAGCAACGAACCGTAATTTAACAATAATTGATTGCGCGGGTGATGATAAAAATTCTTTAAATCAAGTTTGCGTGCTTGAACCGTAATTGCTGTTAGGAAACATTTCCATGAAGTCGAAAATTTGCCCTTCAAGTTCGTCTTTTATCTGATAAAGTTAGTGTCCGTAATGAGATGTTGATTAGTGCATAGTCAATGTTTGTTTGACTTGTTAATATCTATTGATCGTTGCCGTTTGTATATAAGGGCTTCAGATTTGAAGACTGGAAACGCAATTTACGCAATCTAATGTGTTGTCAATCAAAAATATCTGCTGAATTACTGACACAAATAACGAGTGATGTGCGCAGCCAACAAAATTTAAGAGAAGAGAGTCTACTTGTAAATGTGTCAGGTTTATACATGACTAGACTGCGAATTATTTTTTTATCTGTCGATCAATCAGAGTTCAGTATACATTAGAATTCTTTTCGAGGATAACGTGACCTCAATGCATATATGCTTCAAATATATTAAATATGTGGTTATTAAAATTCCACAAAAGTGATTTCGGTAACAAATACATCAATTGTTCCTAAAATTGGATATTAGTTAGTGTTTGCGAATATTAATTCAATGATTATTTAATTTATTTTGGGAACGTTTACATCAAAATTAATCATGAAGCTATTCCGTATTGTGGTTTTTAGTTCTTTTTGTAGATTCACTACAAAAGAATGTGCATATACGATTTGACTTTAGCAACTTAAAGATAAGTGTCTGCCAAAAGTTAACCAACAAAATAATTTGTGGTAATAATAAAACACACTTTTCAGGAGTATGTACAGATTTGCATTTTTCATTATTCAACTAATAGAGTTTGTTTCTCTCCGCCCATTTATTAACAAGTCTTTTAATTGGATACAAAATCGAAAGTATTATATGTGCTGAAGCCTGATTGTGAATGCGTGTTGTTGACAATAATTAATATATTGGATGTGATTAAAGGAAATGTCTATGTATGTGTGCCAACTTGATTTCCACTAGGACAACCAAAAGCTTACTTGTTACAGTATTGTACAAAAGTGTACCCAAATTGTAAAGTGTGAACACACAATATGCCAATCAACCTGACACTTCAAATTAGTATACAACATCACTTACAAAAAAGATGACTCGTGTCAAATCGTTAAGCCTTAACCGAAACAATCTCTCCACATATTGAAAAAAAGAGTTTTTCATGCTAACGACCAATAGCAGTAATTTTACGTCAGTTAAGTAGTGGAGGCTTGCAGCAGATAACACGTATATATATATATATATATATATATATATATATATATATATATATATATATATATATATATATATGTGTGTGTGTGTGTGTGTGTGTGTACGTATGATTATTTAGAATGGAACACTTTCTGTCAATTGGTAATTGTGTTAGACATTTATAAATTTGTAAATAACATAATTCGTATTCTATGCTAAATTAAACTTTACAATAAATTTTCATTCGAGACATTTCTCGATGAACCAACATTTGACTTACAACCCAACATATCGGTTAGGGTTGCGTTCTTATGAAAGGCCTCCGTTTGACCTTACCAGACAGAGTGCAAAATAATTTAAAATAACAGGCCCTTGACACTATAATTTCGATTGCTATTAAAAACGTAGTACTGAGGTTTTAAAACTGTTGTAATCTATTAAACAATCAATGATTGCGAGGGTGGTGGTAATAATTCTTTAAATCAAGTTTGCGAGCTTGAAGTAACACGTCGTCGAACAACATAGTCTAATTACCGCAAGCCGCACGCACTGACGCGTTTCGACTCCCGATGATCGTCATCAGAGTATAACGGCACACTCTCTGGCGAAGATCAAACCGCAATGAATAAATATGGAAAGCAAAATAGTATATGCGGCTCTCACCTCTAGATGTCTCGCATATATTGTTCTTGACTGAAAATGTCGGCTGCACAATTTCTATGCAGTCGCGAACAGTAATTTTCTGCAGCTTTCGCCACATATGTAATGTTAATACAATTAAGCAATCAATGATTGCGCAATTGGTGGTAAAAATTATATAAATCAAGATAGCGAGATTGAAGTAAACACTAAGTAAACACTAAACAAGTTAGCTAAAATAGGAGAATAATAATATGCCAAATTCAATTTGAATAATCGAGTTAGTTTCATTAACCCGCGTATCTAATTTCTAAATATTATTGATTTGCTATCGAATACAATTTACGCAAGATTATTAGGTGTTAGAGCCGCGTATATTTTTTTCATGCCTTATATATTAATTTTGGGTGAAAATTCGTCAGTCAGTTTGCAGTCGGGATATGATGACAGTCATATTAGGATGAAACACGTTAGTATGTACGACATAAAGTAGTTTTGAATCCAATAAGATTGGTGTTTATTTGAATTTTGAAAACTTTACCTAATGGGACTTCCCACTGGTTTGAGTTGACAGCTTGTCTGAATGAAAGTTCACTTTCTTTGAGGTGACTTTTCATTTTTTCTCCAATAGCGTTAAGTTGGCATGGATTCTGACGCTCGTTCAATAGAAACATAGATTACATATGAAAATTTGTTTTTTTGGAAATAATATTGCTACGTCGTGTTAAATCTAATAGATTTTGCAAAAGTATAGGTACAACAAGTTTAATAAATTATTTCAAATAGGATCAGAAAGATATATCAAAGTCAACATGAACGCCAGATAAAATCCCACATTCACACGCATTTCATGCTCACTGGCAACACATGAGTGGGAGACGGTACAATGCCCTATACCCACTACATATTTGGTCAAGAAATGTTAGACAGGTGGACAATAAAATCTCTTATACGAATGTGAGTTAAAGTCATAATGAAATTAGTTTCATATAAAGTCTTCAACAACCCTGCTTCAAAGCAAACTCACTATATATAATCTATATCTTGTCAGGAGAGAATATCAAAATTATGGATCTCGGAATAAGTTATATTTTACAAAAATTGAGAATATCTACTTCTGAACATCTGTTAATTCAGTAGTTCTATGTTCCCTGCCTTTGCTCGACAACATTTAGTTTCACGTTAACCATAATATTTTTCACTAAATATATAATAGTGGAAACTTTATATATATATATATATATATATATATATATATATATATATATATATATAGTTGTGCGTACCTTGTACAAAATTAGTTCGAATACAACCAGAAAGTTATATCAAAGTCCGCATAGACGCAAGATGTAGTCTTATTTACACACGCGTTTTGCGATTACCGGCACACAATACCAAATACAAACTTGCACTTGTATTCTTTCTCCGCATCAAACAAAATATGAGTTTTACTTTAATCAAGGTAACTATCTGGATATAAACACTTGGCCCATCATGTACACACATTTGTCAGTATAAACTCATTAGTTTATTGTGAAGAATAGATGATTCGTCCAGTAGACCGGTTTCCTCTTTATTGGAAACCTCATCACGTACAGCCTAGAATTTTCCGCGGACAGCGCACGAACCTGGGCACTTATACTTCGGAATCTGGTGCTCTAAGCACTGAGCGATTCCGCCAAACTATTCAAGTATAAAGTTATAAAATAATCCTAAGATTAATTAAGAGATATTTCATTATTCCCGCCGAGTTTCTGATTATGATTTATGCAAATTTTGCTTCTTATCAATATTTAGTGCTCTATTCTAAATCAAACCTAATAATTTTTCTATAAATGTTTCAATCGGGATTCTCCAACCAATTCTGCCAAACTACTATGATCACAATTTGATATATATCTGCAAACATTCCAAATAATTCCTCTAAAAATTCCCTATGATTTGCATATACTAATCTCAAGCTTGTAATGGTCATCGATTTCAAGACACAGATCTTAATTCTAAATGGATGACTTGACTTGAAATAATATATATATATATATATATATATATATATATATATATATATAAGATATATATTAGTCCAGTTTACTGGAAAAAGAGGAATCGTAACAAACTCAGTTTTTCATGAGGCTTGTAAGGCCCTAAGGTATTGCCAGTACAGAAATAAATTGTTTTTAATTGCACAGTTCTGGATAAAGTTTATTTATATTCTCGTCGCCGTTTTCTTGTGCGGGACAATTGATAGCACTCGTAGATTTAAAAAATTTTGAAAGCTTTACATTTCCAGGTGCACCGATTTTTGGACTTCGTTGATGGGTTCCCAATTGTCCATTTATTTTGAAGCCCTCCATCAGCAGTTTGTATGAAAATGTCGTTGGAACTCCAACATTATTCTGCTACTAACAGATTGGTATGTTTAACAAAAATTATTTTCGCGTGCGATGATAATAATTACTTTTACTCAAGGTTACTATCATGATATGAACACCTGACCCATTAAGTACATATATTTGTCAGTATAAAAGAAGAATTGTATAATGCAGAAAAGGTTATTCATCCAGTATACTAGTTTCTTTCTTATTGGGAACCCGTCACGTACTGGCCAGAATTTGTCCGGGTTCGAGCCTTGTCCGCAGCAAATTATGGCTAGTACGTTATAGTTCCCAATAAGGACGAAACCGGTCTACTGGATGAATTGCCTTTTCTACACTATACAATTATTAGTTTATACTGACAAATGTATGTACTTAATGGGTCAGGTATTTATATCAAGATCGCAACCTTGATTAAAAATAATTGTTAGTATGTTCCTCGACAACCGTGATTTCATTCTTATACTGTATCTGCCAATATATGATAATCCACAGGAACAATTACAATTATAGATAATGTTAGATGCAGATTGAAGTGAAATCTCACCTTTTACAATAGGTATAAGAAGTTTGGTGGTGTATATTATCATAACTAAGTTAGCTGCAAAATATGCAGAAGCCAAAGTTGACGCAATCTACCTCTTATCCGCTCCATCGCCCCTTCGCCTTTATATTGTGTTTATATACAGGTTTCTTATCAACAGTACAAAAATGCATAGCAAAATTTATTATACAATTAGGTTTTTACTTATCTATATAATGTGGTGGGTAACCGTTAATGATAAGAGTGTTACGCACATCATCCAACTCAGTCTGTAAACAGACTGGCGAACAATTGCGCAAGTTAAAACAATAATTGATTGCGCGGGTGGTGGTAACAATTCTTTAAATCAAGTTTGCGTGCTTGAAGTAAACACCAATCCCATTGTATTTAACCAGCCATCGAACAACATAACAAAACTACCGCCAGCTGCAACGCACTGACGCGTTTCGACCTTCCATGATCATCATCAGAGTACGACGGCACACTGACTACCGAAGATCAAATCGCATTGAATATATATGGAAATCAAATTTAGATATGTGGCTCTCACCTCTAGCAGTCTTGCATACATTGAACTTGACTGGAAATGTCGGATGCACAATTTCTATGCAGTCACGAACATTAACTGTTTGCAGCTTTCGCCACATATACATATCTAGGCAGTACAATTTAAACAATAATTGATTGCGCGGGTGGTGGTAACAATTCTTTAAATCAAGTTTGCGTGCTTGAAGTAAACACCAATCCCATTGTATTTTACCAGTCATCGAACAACATAACAAAACTACCGCCAGCTGCAACGCACTGACGCGTTTCGACCTTCCATGATCATCATCAGAGTACGACGGCAAACTGACTATCGAGGATCAAACTGCATTGAATATATATGGAAATCAAATTTAGATATGCGGCTCTCACCTCTAGCAGTCTCGCATACATTGAACTTGACTGGAAATGTCGGCTGCACAATTTCTATGCAGTCACGAACATTAACTGTTTGCTGCTTTCGCCACATATACATATATAGGCAATACAATTTAAACAATAATTGATTGCGCGGGTGGTGGTAACAATTCTTTAAATCAAGTTTGCGCGCTTGAAGTAAACACCAATCCCATTGTATTTAACCAGTCATCGAACAACATAACAAACCTACCGCCAGCTGCAACGCACTGACGCGTTTCGACCTTCCATGATCATCATCAGAGTACGACGGCAAACTGACTATCGAGGATCAAACCGCATTGAATATATATGGAAATCAAATTTAGATATGCGGTTCTCACCCCTAGCAGTCTTGCATAGATTGAACTTGATTGGAAATGTCGGCTGCACAATTTCTATGCAGTCACGAACATTAACTGTTTGCAGCTTTCGCCACATATATATATATAGGCAATACAATTTAAACAATAATTGATTGCGCGGGTGGTGGTAACAATTCTTTAAATCAAGTTTGCGTGCTTTAGTTAAACACCAATCCCATTGTATTTAACCAGTCATCGAACAACATAACAAAACTACCGCCAGCTGTAACGCACTGACGCGTTTCGACCTTCCATGATCATCATCAGAGTACGACGGCAAACTGACTATCGAGGATCAAACCGCATTGAATATATATGGAAATCAAATTTAGATATGCGGCTCTCACCTCTAGCAGTCTCGCATACGTTGAACTTGACTGGAAATGTCGTTACGTTCGATTTTAAATACACCATTACCTAATGAAAAGAAAAGACGATTGCACTTATCAGTTTCCGACGCTAGATCCAGTAAAATAACAAGAATATTGGAATAGGATTGTCTTATTAGATGGTTTATTATCTTATTACGG
>JAQBSW010011189.1:0-21088 GCA_029291075.1 Eudiplozoon nipponicum | reverse complement strand
TTCAGTAGTGGCTCATATAACATCGTCCACGTAAGCTGTTGTACAAGTTAAGTCAGACACGTACGAGTTCATTCTTTGGAACACTTTCGGTGCGTTTTTAATACCAAACGGTACCCGGGTAAATTGGAAATGACCTTGGGGTACCTGTTCCGCTAACTTGCATCAGTCTTTGAGCCGCACCTATTTGTCAAAATCCCTGTTTAAGATCAAGCACAGCAAACCATTTGCCTCCCGCTAGCTGTAGGAACAAATCACACAGAGCCGGCATGGATTACGGGTCAGATTTAGTCACTGAGTTTAATTGCCGGAAGTCAGCTGCCGGTCGGAGCGAACCATTATTTTTCGTAAAGTAAATCATCGGAGCTCGAAAAACAGATTCAGATGGTTCAAGAACGCCGGCATCTATCGTTTCATGGGTTGCTCGAGTCGCTGCTGCTAATTTCTTTGGAGGAGCACCATATATTTTTGGTGGTTCGTAACTTTCATTAAGTTCTAGCCATAGCTTAAACTGGTCGACCGTCGGCCCTGGACGTTCGCTGCAATCAGGCAGTTGGAATATAATGTTAGGGGTACATATAGACTTTATTGAATTTATGCTTTCAGGCCTCGATATGCATATACGCTTATTTTGACAGTCTATCGTCTTAACCCATTTTCTAATGAAATCAAGTCTCAATAAGGGTGTTTGCGTATTCGCAAAAAAAAGACATATGGAAGTTATTTTCATTTATTAACAATATCGTGTCCCACTCGCCCGCTTCCACCATCGATGCCTGACATAAACTTGCTCTCATAGGTATAACGTTGTTAAATGGCCAAGTCAGTGGTAATACCGACACATCAGCTCCAGTATTCAATTGCATTATTACTGGCTGTCCGTTAATGAGTTCTAAAAATTTTACTTTAATAAAAATCCTTACATTTGGCAATGTTTCCCATACGTCCTTTTCTACAAAGGCCATCTGGTTCGAAACAATTTTTAGTTTTTTCTGCTGGTTTTCACTCGATCTACCCCTCAGAGCCTCCGAAGGTTTAATATTTGTGCCCTGATCTCGATCATCTTTATTTCTGAGTTTGTGAACCCTGTTTCCCCACTGAAATGACCGTTCTCTAGGAGCAGTATACTGGTTTTTCTGACGCTTAGATGCCGTATTCGTCGGAATTGGTGTCCTTATATATTGACTTTGCTTCCAGGCCACTGGCTATGCCTTCTGTCGCGGAATTGATGATTATGCCGCGAAGAATTCCAGTACGGTATGTCACTCCTGTCAGATGTTGTAACTGAACCCATGCGTGGAGTAGCAGCTGCCATTTGTTTGTCATCATGGCCGAACTTTGAAGAGCCTGAAGTCTCTTTTCCAGTCCTCCCTGGGTGCTGGATATTGCACCGTATCTGGTAGGATCCAGCAGCATGAACATGATGGCCCCATGCGGTTGCAACCCGCTTGATGCGTGCGATGGCATACAGGGGCATTACGCCCAGTAATGGTTTGAGGCTGTACAATTCTGAAAACACCTCCTGAGGCTAGGCCCGGAAGTGATCCAACACTCGTCTTTTGTACTGTTCATTCGTGAGGTCAACCGGCAATTCCAATTGGACTGCTACTGTCCGGTCCACTAATTCCTGGACAGCCACACGCACAATAGGTGCTTCTAATGTAAATTCTTTGGCTCGAACTGATGCTTCAAATTTTTCGAACCACAACTGTGGCCTTTCCACATCTAGTGGTGCCAGCATGGGCTTAAATACTGATGACGGTCTGAAAAACTCGTCGCTCGGCTTAAAACGCCAGCATATTTCTTTCTGATTCCTCTTCGGCGCGGTCGCCATTGTTGTGACCACCTCTATTGGTTGGGCCATGCACTCGGATATCGACTGTGTTTATTATCAGTGTATCGTCCAGACGAGACCTAATTATGCTCAATTCTGCAGTTAAATTGTTCATTTAAGCAGTCAGTCCTTGAATCAACGTTTCTACTCCATCACAATCCATTTTTAAAGGTACCACACATGCTTTATTTTTACTCAATTATATATAGTATTTGGCTCGCATAACGAGCATCGATTTAATAAAACAAATTTACAAATATTAATTAATTTGTGTTCACTTCGGCTCGAAGTCCGCTTTTTTCATTGGGCTGGTTGCTTCATCCTTATACGAGCGCTTCTGCGAGGAATTTTTGTTGAAATAATGTCTGCCCTAGATAAGACCCTTTGTTCATTCTTTGTTTTAAAAGTGGCTATTGCCACAGCAAACTCCCATATAATAGCTGTTGACAGAAGTTTCTGTGACCTATGCTTAAACATTTCTTCCCCCAGTCGTCACTCATCACAGATTAGATTGACTTTAAATATTATAGATTTTCGGTGAAAAATGTTGGGTTTGAGATAAGCTTAACTACAACCTAGTGATGCGCGGTATTCCGCACGCCAATATTTATCGGTATATTTCTTTAATCTACTTTACTTTACTTTACTGCGGCTGACTCCTTTTAGAGGATAAGCCGGCTCCATTTCATGGAGTTTCTTGGGAATTTGGTACAAGTGGTGTCCCCTTTGAATGTTAACTATTTTCCTGCGCGTCCTGTGTATGAGGGTCCTTTTCACATTATGGTGAAGACCGTTATCCAAATTACATATTCCGACAAGATAATTACTAGTTCTTTGTCTTCTTCAGCTGTTTATGCTTGAAAATATTTTATTTCCGGATAAGCCTTTGTTTCAAGATACATCCTTTAAACACTACCTGTTTTTTCAAATATGAACGGAAAGTGTAGTCTCATGTGCACTTTCGTTTCGTCCTTACTGGTAACTCATCAGAACAAGCCAGTATTAAATTTTGTGAGTAATGTGTGACGGTTGGACGATACAATCTCCTTACGAATGTGTAAACCTGTAGTGGGGAAGCTAACTTCATATAAAATTTAGTTTGAAATGCGAACTTTAATAAAATAAATTGTATCCTTCCAATGTGCAAAAACAAAAAGAAATGTTATCAGATGCAAGAAACATTTCTTTCTCATAATCTCCTCAAGTATCTACTAAAGAACATATCTTTATATATAAATTGGAAAGCAAAACTAGATAGTAATATGTGAACACAAAGAGTGTGGGAAAATCAGAAACCAATCAATTGAGTGCGTCACATCTAGTTCAGTCTACCTAAACATCCCATTTAAAGGGGATGCAGTTTCCCGAATGGCACAAAAGAAAGTTGAAGCAGCATTAACAAGCACATTTAATGCAACTAAACTACGAGTGTTATTAAGGGTAACGCATTTGCCTTTAACATCAATCAAAGAGAGACAGCCGCTAATGTCGATATCAAATATTATTTAGCAATATACATGCGCAAGATGTCGATCAACTTACGTAGGCCGATCGACCAAACGATTAATTACTCGAATGAAAGAACATTGTAACTTAAACCATTTTTTTAAAATAAAATGGTGAACACACGTTTGCAGTTGCGCAACACAGCGTCGAAACATCGCACATATATTCTCCAGACGTATCATTCAGAGTAATTACGAAATGCAAAAACAAAAGAGAGCTAGCCACATATGAAGCCTTATGGATAAATAAATTGTAGCCGGACTTACGCAAGCTGAAGAAACATGTACAGGCATTGAGCTTGAACTGGATGTGACGCATGCAATTGATTGATTTCCGTTTTTCACACTCTATGTTCGCATATTTCTATCTTGTTTTGCTTTCCAATTTATATATAAAGATATGTTCATTAGTGGATACTTGAGGAGATTATGAGAAAGAAATGTTTCTTGTATCTCATAAAATTTCTATTTGTTTTTGCACATAGGAAGTGTACAATGAATTTCGTATAAAGTCTTCAACAATGCGACTTCAAAGTGAACTCACTATATATAATATATACACCAAGTCTGTAAAGGGTACAGTCACTATAGCTGTTGTATCAGTACCTAATACCAACACTATTGTTGGTATATTTTGATCCTATTTGAAAAAAATTATAACTAGGCGCGCAACACCTAATACACTATTATATATATATATATATATATATATATATATATATATATATATGGCATGTTTTCCGTACAAACACCATCTAACATTACCTGCTTGGATTTTCCATGGCAATGAGGGCTGTCCGGTTAATAGAATACACTAAGTTGGTGAAATTTTATTTTGGATTGCGGAAGTAAATTTGAATTCAAATTTGATGCTCTCGATAATGAGACCTAGGCAAACGTTATTACATATCATGAACTGTTTAAACTATGGATGTATTCCATGTTGGCTGCATTACAAAAGTAAAATGCGCTCGATGCGCTCTTTACTGAACCCTTTTTGAAATTTGTTGTCACCACCAGAGCATTTTATAATTGTTTAATTTTTATTGCATTCAGTAATTATCTTAAATGCTTCGTTTGGAGAACACACGTTTGAGGTTTCAACGACGTGTTGCGTAATTGCACATTCAAAAAAGGCATTTTAACTGCAATGTTCTCTCATGCGAATAATTAACCGTGTGTATATCAAGCTCGCAACCTTGATTTAAATTATTTTTTTCACCACTTGCGCAACCAATGTTTGTTTAATTGACATTCTTGTTATTATTATTTCTGCATTTTTATAACCTTTCTTGGCAGTTTTTAGCTTTAAATTTTTTAATTCTTGATTTAATGTTTTCTCTTCATTTTTTATTATTCAGTGAATCACCGGTTATTAACGAATATTTTATTTAAGTCTATGCTGTTGATGATGATTGTATTCATAATGTGTTTTTGTTCCCACTGACTAATTATATATATATATATATATATATATATATATATATATATATATATATATTCGTATGTGTATTTGTGTGTTTAGAAAGTTTGCTCAACTTTCTGGAGTTACAGATAGTTTAAATTAGCTGAGTCCTGTCTAATACCAACTTAAGATGTTTAAATTTGCGAAATCTTGATACATGTGAGTTACTAGAAGGTTATGGCTCGAGAAATACACTTTTCTAAAGGGCGGAGACAGTTTATGTTCCTTTAGATTTGCTTAGCTATTTGTTATCAGCTGTCTGAAAAGACGCACTTGCATGGTAAAACTAATAGTTCACTGTGCTTGGCGTACATAATCTAGTTGTGATCATTTCGCAGGGAAAGAAAATCTTTTCCTATGCTTGTTACATCTACGCACAAATAATGCCCACCTTTTTTCTTAGATTGATTTCGATAAACTGTTTTCCGCCGGATAAGAATATTTAAATAATAGAGCTGACGTACCAATGTGTGTTCCTAGCTTACTAAATTTATTTATATGAATATTTCAACGAGCATTTGCACACGTTTTCAGCAGGATACGTTTCTCCTTGAATTGCAGTACGTAGCAAATATAATAACCGTAAAGTAGTTACGCGTCGTTTTCAAGCTTCTTTATTACAAATTTTAATTACCATCATACACACCAATCTCACTCAGACTACATTTGAAGAAGAGTATGGTCTTGAAGACTGAGAGCAGCTGTTCGTAATTTTGAAGGAATTAAAGTGATAGAATAGGTAAAAACGTAGGTGTAGAAGCCAAAACATTTAGTTGATTAAATTTTTCGTTTTTTGAGAATGGACATTTAAAAAGTGACTCAGATTCTAATTTTGCTACGAATAAGAACATATTTCTGCAGCACAGCTTCTTTAGATGATAAATTGATGTTTCATTTATCGCAGAAGCTTCGCGTTGTGCTGACGTTTCCATCCCGTCTTCCAGAAATCATTCTGTTGCTTTTTATTGAGCAGGGAGCTTTTCCATTTGTGAATCCAGACAATTCACAAATTTTGCTGAATTAAGCTTCTGTTATATTCAAATGATTTGACGGTGTCACGTGTTTTCTTTTAATTATTTAGCTAAACATGTAGTTCCTACAGTATTTTGGTCTGGAGCTTGCTAAATTTCCTACCAAATTGCCTGATTAAACATGCTTTGCTTTCGAAATTGCATGAGCAAATCTTGAGTATTAAAATTATTTATTCCAATAAGCTTTGCTCATAACTTGAACTAGGATGAAATCTTGCAAAAACAAATTTCAATTATATTTACTTGCGAGAGAAGCGTGTATGTTGAGTGCACAATCTATACTTTTTCGTCAACGTCTTTTATAGACCCTCGAAATGAAATGTATTAATAGTTTTGTTATCGGTGAACCACCTAACATGAAATAGATAGTTTACACTTTTTTGTTGCCTTAACCCATGACGTAATTGTATGCGTTTGCGGGGTGTAATAAGTAGCGTCTTGATTTTTTTCAGTTACCTGTTGAATTATACGTAGCAGGTTTACTACGATTCCTGATTGTATTTCTATGCCGCAGAACTTGGTGAATGATCTGAAAGCAATCGTCTCTATCATTGTATCTGTGCGCCTTGGTTGATTTATATTTTATACATTTTCGTCTGGTTAGGTTGTTGTATTCAACCACATATGCTGCACGTGCGCCTTTTGTGTATAGTTACATATTGAATAAATGAACCTATTCTTGTTCATTTTTGTTGACGTTGAGTTAGTTGAAAGTGCACAATAATGCTTACATCGCAATTTCTTCTGATTTGATTCATTTCCTAAATCAACATTGAACTTTGTATTTTAATGTTATCCACAACCTTTATCGCATTCTTAGATTGCGGCTCTGCTATTATTGCTACTGTTTGTTGGGCATCCGCCTTTCTGATTACCATCCATCGTAAGAATCCTTATGAATTGAAAATGTGAGAACACGGAACGAGATTTGATAGTCCGATCGTAGACTGATTCATTTCGAATCCTGAAAATAAAAACCGCAACTACGAAATGTTTAATTTCACAAATGCAGTACATCTAGCTGAGGCGAATGCTTAAAGTATCGTTGTGTTCGCTGCAACAGTTGATTTTATTGCAGACTGCTTTGGAATTCTGACGTTGTCAACGTTTTATCATTTGCTTTAATTCAAGGTTGCGAGCTTGAAGTAAACACCAACCCCATTGTATTTAATCAGTCGTCGAACAAAATAACAAACTACCACCAGTCGCAACGCACTGACGCGTTTCGACCTTCAATGATCATCATCAGAGTACGACGGCAAACTGACTATCGAGGATCAAACGGCATTGAATATATATGGAAATCAAATTTAGATATGCGGCTCTCACCTCTAGCAGTCTTGCATACATTGAACTTGATTGGAAATGTCGGCTGCACAATTTCTATGCAGTCACAAACATTAACTGTTTGCAGCTTTCGCCACATATAGATATATAGGCAATACAATTTAACAATAATTGATTGCGTGGGTAGTAGTAACAATGCTTTAAATAAAGTTTGCGAGCTTGAAGTAAACACCAATCCCATTGTATATAACCAGTCGTCGAACAACATAACAAAACTACCACCAGCTGCAACGCACTGACGCTTTTCGACCTTCCATGATCATCATCAGAGTAAGACGGCAAACTGACTATCAAGGATCAAACCTTATGTTCAAACTACAATAGATCAATAATCACTTGACGCAAGGAGATTCTGTTCTTTCCAATAGTGGGCCAGCTAGTGCTAATGATAAAGAAATTTTTAAAAAGTAAGTATATTACTTGACAGTAAGTGATGAGTTCCCAATAGAGACGAAACAGATCTACTGGATGAATTGCTATTTCTACAATATACAATACTTAGTTTATACAAACAAATATATGTACATAATGGGTCAGGTGTTTATATCAAGATCGCAAACTGAATTAAAAATCATTTTATCATCGCTCACGCAACCAAGGTTTATTTTAAACAAGTAAATCCCGGAAATCCGAGCAGTTCATTTCAAGTACACACACACACGCATATATATATATATATAT
Organism: Eudiplozoon nipponicum; assembly: GCA_029291075.1. Classification (NCBI taxonomy): domain Eukaryota; kingdom Metazoa; phylum Platyhelminthes; class Monogenea; order Mazocraeidea; family Diplozoidae; genus Eudiplozoon; species Eudiplozoon nipponicum. Next base: position 13,228 of record JAQBSW010011189.1, on the reverse strand, counting down.
ATATATATATATTATATATATATATAGCACATATATATATATATATATATATATATATATATAGTGAGTATATATATATATGAGAAACTGAGTAAAAGAGAGAAAGAGATTAACGGAGAAAGAGAGAGAGAGAGTGAAATGGAACATAATATACGTGGTGTTCATCAGTAATAAATCATACACGTTGAATAGATGAAAGAAGATTTATTTTTACATGATATACTTGGTCTTCAAAATTAATTATAAAGTTGGAGAGATGGTTAATGTCTTGGGCATGCATGTTTCTGTATAGCCTTCTAGAGTAAAAATTAAAACTTGAATCCCTTCATTTTTTTGCCGTTGCATTGTCTGCCCCTTGTTATTAAAAGATAGATAATTTGGATTTGTACAATGATACACATTTTCCGGCTGCACAAATTTGCCTTTATGATAAAAAATGTGTATTCCGAAAAAACAATTTTTTCCAATTGCATTTGGTAATGTGCTAAACCACATAATATGGACGTCAAGTTAAGGCCAAACCAGAATTGACCTACATCATTTCTCTATCGTTGAGTTCGCCTAACGTGGGTTCCACCTCACTCAGCGCAGTGCAATTAAGTGCTTGGTTATTCTTTATCATGTTTTGTATGTTTGCTCATATCGCAAGTACGATGTGACTTTAAGCGTACCAATAAAGTCTTGGAAGCTGAATTAGCCTTATGAATATTTTTAGTTTTGTTTGGAAATAAATTTGAGCGCAGCGATTAACACTCCAGGGTAGAGTAGGCTCAATTATTTAGTTCCATTTAACTTATTAAGTGAAAATTGGTTTTGTGGGCGGTGATACCAGTTACTTTAATCAAGTCTTCGTTCTTCAAACTTGGTCTATTATATACATACATTTTTCAGTTTAAACTAAGTGTTGTATAGTGTAGAAAAGGCAATTCATCCAGTAGACCTGTTTCGAGCCCTGTGCGCGGCAAATTCTGGCCAGTACGTGATGAGTTCCTAATAAGGAAGAAACCGGTCTACTGGATGAATTGACTTTTTTACACTTTACGATACTTAATTTATGCTGACAATTGTGTTTCATAATGTGACAGATTTTTGTTTTAGAAGACCGATTAAAATATACAATATCATTTCAGCGCAATAGAGCACATCTCGGCGATATGGATTACCTAATGGTAAAGCAATATTTTAATTTATGTTTGCATGAATGAAGGAGTTTCAACTTGGATTGGACGACATATTTCTCTATGGCCTATTTATGACAAGGAATTTTGTTTGGGATTATGCTGTACTGAATAATCAATAGTTAATTCTTATATCATTCTGCTCACTATCAAAAAATCGTGTTTTATGACGATAATTTGAAAAACACTGGAATTTTTTGGTTGATTTCGCCGTAAATAAGTTGCGTAAAGGTCGAAGTAGTGTACCTTGTGTGCCCATTTGATCGAGATTCCCTCTCTTATCTCCAATGGTCAGCGGGGAGATTATGGTTTCATCCGTAGGTGGAGTTCTATTGTTTGTTCTGCAATTGATGTCCGATTCTGCGGGATATCAGCTACAGTTGCTCCCGTAAAGCTTGCAGTGGAAGATTAATGTGAAAATTATAAACCCTTATTTGCAGAATATCTGCATGATTATGAAAAAACCTGTTCGCTTAAATAGACAGATTAATACTTCGTCCAGGCAATGCTTAACGTTGTCTAAAGGGTCTAGTTCCCATTGATTTATTTAGAATAAATAATTTATCTTTAATGATGATGCATTTAATGCCAATGTATTCGCTTAATCGTTTCTATACATATGCCTATTATATTTATTATACATAAATATATAATTTATAAAGTAAAATTTTGTTTACTAGTTGTAATTATAATTACCAAATAAATTTATCACCAGTGAGTTTGTCATTAATCAAGCTTATTGTCTTCTTTAACTAACTGCATAATAATTAATTAATAAATATCTAATTTATCACAAATTAATGTCTTAATCGCACTTACTACTTCCTAAATTTGCTCTTAATTGGGGACATTTAGACGTCTTTATATCATTTTCAAATTATATTTTCCAATCTGCCATTCTTTCTTAATTCATTATCTGCCATAGAATTACTGATATTTACGACACTGCTTTAATCATTGTTTGGAATACCGATGGTGATACATTTATAATCGCTATAATCGAGTTAATTGCGCCTATCCGCGTTACAATCAGAGAATCTACGGTTGTGATTTAAAATCCATATTGTGCATTCGAACGTGAATCCTACCTCTTTACAGTGGAGGTAGCGTCGCCAGTCGCTGCCTTTTGCAATTTCTCTCTGAAGAGTGCGTATTGACTGGAATTGTTTTAACTGACATGCGTGAAATGAATTGAAGAATAAATAGTTTTCTTCATGATATAAAGTGATATATGCCATAAGTAGTGGGAGGGTTATATGGCTGCAAACTGGATGATATTTTCGATGAGAATCAATTATTTTTAGAAGTCCTCCAGGCGGTGCTTACTAGCTATTGCTTTTTTATAGGGCATCGAACATACTTTTCATTATGCTCAAGTTTTTATCTTTGTCCTACAGGAAATGTTGCTGATGGCGTTGATTTGGAAAGCAAGGAAACAGTTGAACCTATACCATATTTACGTCCACCTTTGAGCAAAGATCTATGGCGTCGCAGTGAAAAGCGTAGAAAAACAATGTTATCTGAAGAAGGTGACATGCGAAAGCATTCGTGGTTATTTTATGAGCCACGTAGTTACTTCATTGACTCAATGTTGTAAGTATTTTATAAATATTGCATTTCATCACAAGAGTTAAATCGTTCCAATTTTTTAATTATTATTATTATTTTAATAGCCTGATCTATTTTACAATGGTTTTATAGATTCTATCGACCATAAATTTATATCCGTTCTAAAAATGCCGTTTCTGTCTTGTATTTATACATGTCAACCTCCATTTGCCTTCCAGAGGCTCTCTTATGGTAGTGACCACAGAGCTTTACAAAAGATGGCGATCGCTATGCATGTACAAGTATTTCCATGTTACTATAAATTAAAAATTGCACGGTAACCAAATGCAATTCGTCAAGTGGACCGGTTTCATCGTTAGTGAACACCCATCAAGTTCTTCACAGAATCGTCGCGGCTTGGATTTAAATTGGGTCATTTTATTCGGAGATATGCAACATCCACAACGCCACTGAAGCCGCGCATTGCTGGCAATTTTTAATTTCATACTAACTTTCGTTCTTTGATCAGTCATTACTTCAGTTGGATCCTTTCTGATAACGATCTAGACCTTAAGTTCAAACTAGTCAACTACGATCTGGCTTTATAGAAGATACAATACCACCTCTGAAGTAAAATTGAATTAAAGTATAATGGCAGCATTTTATTATGTGCAGTAAAATGTTATCGCGTTTAACGGCAATGAAACATTTTTTCTACGGATACATTTAAAAATTCTAATATATTGAACATTAGTTCTTTCAGTCCATCTTTTCTACTGCTCTACTGCATAAAAATTTTTTGAAGAGTAGATAAAGGGTTCCAAATAAGGACAAAACTGTTCTTCAAAATTATACAAGGCTTAGTTTATACTGGCAGATGTATGTATATAATGGGACTTGTCTTTATATCAAGTTCGCAAAAAAGAATTAATGTTGTTTAAATTGAAAAAAGTCCACATCGAGCTTTATTTAAAATTTAAAAGCGTTTAGCTGACATGTTTGGAAAAAACATGTTTAGTTGTAAGAATACTTGTAACACCAACCTTATTTTGCACCAATAAAGTTGGTATGTGTTCCAACAAACATAAATTAAATCTTCTACTGCATCTGCCTAAATATGCTTGTTCACATGTACAATTCCAATTGCAGATAGCGTTCGATACGGAGTGCAGTGGAATTTTATCCTTCACACTGGATAGAGGAAGTTTTTTGGTGGATATAATTAAAACAATTTCAGCGGCAACATAAGTGAATGCCAACGCGGAACGCAATCTACTTTTTGTGAGCTTTATTGCATCGTTATTTTTGTGTTGTAGGTGATTATAAACCGGTATTTTATCAACAGTAAAAAAGTTCGAAACTGGTTTTATTACAATAATAGATTTGCAATTATCTATGAAATGTGGTGAGTAACCATTAATTATAAGAGTTTTACGCGAAAAGTCCGTAAATTCCGTCTGCATAGTCAGGCGAACAAATGGGCAATGCTGCATTGCACAATTTCTTAAGCCAGCCATTTTCCATTTCAATGGGAAGTATCTGTTAAAATAAAAATATTGTGTTGTCCAGGTTTTCTTGTATAAGACTGATCTACACAGTGTACAATCAGTTCTGCGTTTGAACAACACATTCGGAAGAACTACAGTATCATTCTCTTCCTTTTCAGTTATAAAACCGTATATTGTGATGCCAGGTATTATATCTAATGAGCAGTTCTTCGGTATGCACCGATCAAGAATATGTAATCATTATAATGGTTGTGTAGTTTCGATACACTGAATAGTTAAGTATTCTTTTTCTCCAACATTCACACAAACATAATAGTCATGATCAGAGCTAAAGCCAAACTCATCCCAAAATTATTTTTTGGCTGTGTAGTTGGCTATTGAATATAAGAACAAAAAACGTAGTCTTTCCTAACGCGCTTCAGTCAGTTTAAGGTTTGGAAAATTCTCCAGACCACACTGACACAGAATTAATTGGTTCCTTTAACGGTAACATCAAACGAATACATATAAAGATTTTGAAACGTTCAATTAATCTGCCTTTTCAACAAATTCAAAGTAATCTTTCAAGCAATATTCAGATAAGCGATTCCCCACCGGTATCAAAATACTGACCAACCACTTACCTAATTCATGCGTTGGCGTATTAGTCACCAAAACCGTTGATCTCAAAGGCATACCCTGTATTTATGCATGCTCGGTAAAGCTTACAATCAAGGTGTGTTCAAGCTGGGCTCAGTTGCTTTTTCTCAACATGAGTAATCAGTACATCTTTCAACAAATAGGATAACACAAGATTCCGAAGCAGACTTGCCCAGGTTCGAGCCCTATCCACGGCAAATACTGGTTATTACATGATGAGTTACCAATAAGGACGAAACCGGTCTACTGGAGGAATTGCCTTTTCTACACTATACAATTCTTAGTTTATACTGACATATGTAAGTAATTAATGGGTCAGGTGTTTATATCAAGACCGCAACCTTGATTATAATAATTGTTATCACCAGCCGCGCAACCAATGTTCGTTTAATTATATAAATGTTCATTTCAATACCACTTCCCCATGTAATGTGGTGTCTGTTCAGTAATGACAGATTGGGCATGGTTAGTTTGAACTTTGGGTCTAAATGGATGCCATATGAGCTCCACCTAAAGGAAAAATTGACTAACCAAGTTACATTAGTTAGTATATAACTGAAAATTGTGTGTAGTGCAGTGTGCGGCAGGATAGCTCAGTGGTTAGAGCACCAGATTCCGAAGCAGACGTGCCCAGGTTCGTGTCCTGTCCGCGGCAAATTCTGGCCAGTACTTGATGAGTTCCCAATAAGGACGAAACCGGTCTACTGGATGAATTGCCTTTACACTATACAATTCTTAGTTTATACTGACATATGTAAGTAATTAATGGGTCAGGTGTTTATATCAAGACCGCAACCCTGATTATAATAATTGTTATCACCACCCGCGCAACCAATGTTCGTTTAATTATATAAATGTTCATTTCAATACCATTTCCACATGTAATGTAGTGTCTGTTCAGTAATGACAGTTTGGGCATGGTTAGCTGGAACTTTGGGTCTTAATTGATGCCATATGAGCTCCACCTAAAGGAAAAATTGACTAACCGAGTAACATTAGTTAGTATATAACTGAAAATTGTGTGTAGTGTAGTGTGCGGCAGGATAGCTCAGTGGATAGAGCACCAGATTCCGAAGCAGACGTGCCCAGGTTCGTATCCTGTCCGCGGCAAATTCTGGCCAGTATTTGATGAGTTCCCAATAAGGACGAAACCGGTCTACTGGATGAATTGCCTTTTCTACACTATACAATTCTTAGTTTATACTGACATATGTAAAGTAATTAATGGGTCAGGTGTTTATATCAAGACCGCAACCTTGATTATAATAATTGTTATCACCACCCGCGCAACCAATGTTCGTTTGATTATATAAATGTTCATTTCAATACCACTTCCCCATGTAATGTGGTGTCTGTTCAGTAATGACAGATTGGGCATGGTTAGTTGGAACTTTAGTTCTAAATGGATGCCATATGAGCTCCACCTAAAGGAAAATTGACTAACCAAGTTACATTAGTTAGTATATAACTGAAAATTGTGTGTAGTGTAGTGTGCGGCAGGATAGCTCAGCGGTTAGAGCACCAGATACCGAAGCAGACTTGCCCAGGTTCGTATCCTGTCCGCGGCAAATTCTAGCCAGTACTTGATGAGTTCCCAATAAGGACGAAACCGGTCTACTGGATGAATTGCCGTTTCTACACTATACAATTCTTAGTTTATACTGACATATGTAAGTAATTAATGGATCAGGTGCTTATATCAAGATCGGAATCTTGATTATAAAAATTGTTATCACCGCCCGCGCAAACAATGCTCGTTTAATTATAAATGTAAGACAGTTGGTCCTTTATATATTCTGGGCTGCAAGAAATGACGGAGAATTATTTCTGAAAATATAGAACCATAACGAAACAGTTTTACACGGGGCTTGAAAAGTGCCGAGTTAATGCCCATGCACCAGCAAATTGTATTTTTGCTCATTTTTAGACAATGTCAATTTATTGCATAACCTCAAAATTGAGAGGCGATTTTGCACACCTAGCCTTAGTTAAAATTAAATGGCGCTTAAGTAAAACAGAATTTCATTTAGGTGAAAGATACACTCTAAGCTCGACTCGCAACGATAATGGTGAACGGCTTTTGGATAACTGCGCTGAACATAGACTATATTTAAGTAGTACAAATTTCAGACGTAGTGTTAAACGTTGTGCTACATGGCGTCCTCCAGCACCCGGACAACGGTGAACTCAAATAGATCATGTAGCAATTAGTTATAGATGGCGTGGTTGCATCCAGGATTGTCGCTCTTTTTGGAACACTTATGTCGACTCGGACCATGCACTTATCCGTTGTAGATTTGCTCTAAAATTTTCCGGGAAAATAATAAAGCATAAACCCCAAATTGATGTAGGCAAACTCGAACAACCGTCCATTTGACAAAACTATGAAAATATTCTTAAGGCTAATCTAACTGGTCTGAATAGCGAAAATCCGAATATACTTTGTTCCAAGATAAGTTCCACTATGCACAATGCAGGTACTACTGTATGTGGCATAGCAGGCCCCCGTAGAAATAATCTCTGGCTCTCTGTAAAATCTATGGAGATACTCGAAATAAGGCGCCAAATTCCACCTGGCTCGACTCATAATAATACCTGTCGCAATATAAGACGCCAACTTAAGCGCAGTCTAAAAGGCGATCTCGAAAACTTTTGGAGCAGAAAGGCTGAAGAAATGGAAGTAGCTTTCGCATCAGGTAATAGTCGCTGTTTGTTCCAACTTATACGCACAACAGGTCCGAGAAAGTTAAAAGTTAGCGAAACTATAAATGATAGTAACAAAGAATTAATGACCGATAAAATAAGTCGTCTTGACAGGTGGGCTGAACACTTTAGAGATCAATTTTCTTGGCCACCCGAGTCAGTTCCGATTCCCGAAAGCATGTCTGCATCAACAGTGTGGAATGTTAGTCCCGAAGAACCATCAGAGTTAGAAGTACGCGATGCAATCCTATCTCTTAAGCGCTGCAAAGCCGCCGGCCCCGATGATCTGCTTCCGGGATTGTTTAAGGATGGTGGCGATATAATTTCAGGAGCGTTGACCAAACTTCATTCATACTATATGGAATGAGGAAACCGTACCACTTGACTGGAATGAGTCGACCATCATTCCCATCTTCAAAAAAGGCAATCTCGAACAGAGACATTTATATCACCGTCCCACAATAGTCGTCTTTCTAGACTTCAAGGGTGCTTTTGATTCGGTGGATCGCAATGTTTTATTCCATATCTTGTCGAAAAGCGGTGTGCCCGCTAAATTTGTTAATATTATACGAGCTCTCTACACAAATACTTCTGGTCGCGTTAAGGTTTACAACGAATTAACGCATAACTTTACAACCAGCAGTGGTGTTCGTCAAGTTTGTCCACTTTCCCCATTTTTGTTTAATTTTGTAATCGATGCTATTATGAACAACACTCTCTCACATTCAGGACGCTGGAGTTGAAGTTCTCCCGGGAGATAAACTAGTCGATCTTGAATATGTGGACGATATCGTACTATTATTCGACAATCAGCATGCTGCCCAGGCCACCTTAACTAGATTAGCAGACGTTGTTCCGTCTTTCGGTATTAAATTCGCACCCTCTAAATGTAAGATATTGTTACAGGATCACCCACCACTCACTCCAACGTTGCGACTGCAGAATGAAGATCTTGACATAGTCGACAGGTTTACATATCTTGGGAGCTCTATCAATAACGTAGTCAATATGTCCGACGAGGTGAGAATACGGATCGCGAAAGCTAGAGTAGCTTTCTCGAACCTTCGTCATTTATGGAGAAACGCGAATATTTCACTTTGCCGTAAAGGTCGTGTTTACAATGCATCTGTACGCGCAGTCTTATTATACGCTAGTGAAACTTGGCCTCTTAGAGTTGATGATCTGTGACGCTTACAGGCATTCGATCATCGTTGTTTGAGAAGTATAGCACATGTTGGTTACCAACAACGAATAACTAACGTTGACATCCGTAGACGTATTTTTTGATCTGACAATAAGTGCTCGTCTTTAGAAAAGCAAATAAGGCTCCATCAACTTCGTTGGCTCGGTCACGTTTTGCGTATGCCCTCATTCCGATTGCCCAATAGAGCTCTGTTCTCTCATCCAGCACCAAATTGGCGTAAGAAACAAGGTGGGCAGATTTTGACATGGCAGAAACAATTAAAGTCACTTACATCCAAATTGGGTAGTATAGGATCCACTCGTCTGTCGGAATGGGGTCCTCATGCACATCACAGTTCTTGGTTAGAAACCCTTAGCGATATGGCAGCGAATCGAGCTCAGTGGCGATCTTGTTGCAGATGTATAGTAGAATCATCTTTGTAACTTTCTTTTCTTAGTAGGGCAAAGTTAGCTGCAGGTTCGGTTTGTTTATGACGTGATACAGTGAAATCCGCAAGGAAGCTGTGCAGCTGATGTCACCTTGCCCGAATGCTAACTTGGCCATAATGGTGTTGTGGAGAGGTTTAGTTTGCCTCATTTCTGTGAGTTATCCTGATAAATTTACTCATAGTAGCAAGGTTTTCCTTCTCTCTCTACCCCTCTCCCTCTCTCATAAATCTCAATAATCATTTATCTAAATTCACATATATACTTTTTTTCACTCCTTATGGTTATATGGCAGTGAAACATTAGTCACTTGACTTTTGTGTGGCTGGAAATGATGATGATGATGATGTTGCGTGTATAAGGTTTTTTAATTTATAGGGAAATAACTGTTTCGCTTTATTTTAGAATTTATAGAGAGTTATATATGGTAGTATATATATATATATATATATATATATATATATATATATATATATGTTTTATTATATAGTGCTACCTGCCACAGTATTTATGGCACTCTCTGATGACTGCCAAATATGAATGAAACCGGCCTATTTGATGAATTTTATTTGCCACCTTGCTATGTTGAAGTTTATATTGACGATGTTCATATCATCATAGTTGGTATATAGAGTATATATATATAGAGAGTATATATATATATATATATATATATATATATATATATATATATATATATATATATATATATATATATATATATATATGTACATATGCCTTTGTTGCTTTTAATTTTGTAAATCGCACTTGGTGCAGATTATTTTTCCTACCAAATATTTCTGATAGTGTCGTTAATAGTTGTAATTTGATGCGTATGTACTTGTGCGCTTTAGACTTGACCATCACAAATATGGCGGAATTTCACTATTGCAAGGTGATTTGGTTGTAAGCATCAATGCAGAAGCAAAGTGTGCTCATTTAGCGAGTGGTCATACTATCAGCTACGACACCTGTCTTTTAACAACAGGAGCTCGGCCTAGACGTCTGCCGGAGCTTGACAGTATTGTAGAAACGGCAGTTCAAACATTGGGGGCTAAAGCTACTGATCATGCATCTTCATTCGTCTCCTATTTCCGTTCCATTGCAGATTACAAGTAAGCGATTCATTTTGAACTTGCTTGATTATCTTTCTGCTCTGTTGCAGTCTTTAGATATGTAAGAATGGCCTCAATATTGATTTTTTAAGTAACAGATTTGTGAAACACTTTTCAAAATGAACATGCATCGAAACAGTGCACTTGATCAGTTAATGAAAATACTCATTAACCATCAATATTTAGTATGCCAGTGTCATCTCTTGGTACCGTTTTCGAAGATATTTTATATATGCATTAATTTACCAAACTATTTAAATTGTTACTCCTATGGCGTGTGTTTTTATTGACACTTGCATTCATACACCGTCATATATATATATATATATATATATATATATATATATATATATATAATGTCCATTCCTTTTTAATTTAACACAGTATTCTTATAATTAGGAAAACAAAAATAACGAAGTGAATAAAGGCCATTTATTTCGTGAATACTAATCATCTTTTATACAATCATACATATTTATACATTTTGGGTTTTCAATTGATTATGCTAGTGGTAACAAATCTGACTCGTTTTTACTACTGTTTCTTGTTTTGAATAGTTGGAGAGTGTGTATGCGTTTGTGTTTGTGTGTATGCGTGTTTGCATGTAAAGGTCATTCTCGCAGTATTCCGAAGTGATGTCTGAGATCTTGTTATTATTGTTTTGATAGCTTGAGAATTAACCATTTGTGCGCATTGTTCACTGTTAGAAATTCAAGTGCTATTTTTCCCAGTATAGTTGATCGTTTCACCCTCACAGTGCAAAGTTTTCACGGGTAACAACGCCAGTGTTGATTGGTAGCAACGGTCACAATTGTTTCAGACTATGTCATCGTATGCGCCTTGCCTACTTCAGTTTTTGGCTAATCCGATTGTACGTTTGTTGATTCTAAATGAGGTCAGGTTTGTATCCTGTCCGCGGCAAATTCTGGCCAGTACTTGATGAGTTCTCAATAAGGACGAAACCGGTCTACTGGATGAATTGCCTTTTCTACACTATACAATTCTTAGTTTATACTGACGTATGTAAGTAATTAATGGGTCAGGTGTTTATATCAAGACCGCAACCTTGATTATAATAATCCGATTGTATGTTTGTTGATTCTAGTCGAGGGCCTGTTTGTTCTTGGCTGGATACTAGTAGATTGTTGTTGAATTTTGTTATTCTTGGCCAGTCGATAAGAATATCATGTTGATGAAACTTTTGAATATTAACGTCAGGTGCTTGTTGTTTTATGTAAAGGGCTTCGTAGATAAATAATAATTTTTCTGATTTTGCTTTATGAAGAATTGTGAAATTGGTCGAATTGACAGGGTGCCGCGTTGCCAATATATGATCGGAAATAGCTGATTTTGCTGACGGTAGCAAGCCTTTGTTAATCAATTTCTGTGGCAAATGTTGCTGGATTCTGCTTATCAATTGCTTCTTCGTACGTCCGATATATGTGCTACCGCACGGCGGCTGAATAGAATAACTAAGGACAACTTTCCCAGTGTTAAAGTTAATATGACATTTAGTACACAGAGAATCATGAGGTTGGATGCCAAAGATCAATTGCCACTTCTCTCCAAATCATACATAGTCTATAAATTCTCATGTATGTGTGGTAGCACATATATCGGACGTACGAAGAAGCAATTGATAAGCAGAATCCAGCAACATTTGCCACAGAAATTGATTAACAAAAGCTTGCCACCGTCAGGAAAATCAGCTATTTCCGATCATATATTGGCAACGGGGCACCCTGTCAATTCGACCAATTTCACAATTCTACATAAAGCAAAATCAGAAAAATTATTATTTATCTACGAAGCCCTTTACATAAAACAACAAGCACCTGACCTTAATATTCAAAAGTTTCATCAACATGATATCCTTATCGACTGGCCAAGAATAACAAAATTCAACAACAATCTACTAGTATCCAGCCAAGAACAAACAGGCCCTCGACTAGAATCAACAAACGTACAATCGGATTGGCAACAAACTGAAGTGGAAATAACAGAGGCGCATACGATGACAGAAGTCTCCAAACAATGTGAGCGTTTAACACTGCAATCAACACTGGCGTTGTTACCACGTGAAAACTTTGCGCAACGGAGTGAAACGATCAACTATACTGGAAAAAATAGCACTTGTATATCTAACAGTGAAAAATGCTCACAAATTGTTAATTCTCAAGCTATCAAAACAATAATGACAAGATCTCAGACATCACTTCGGAATACTGCGAGAATGACCTTTACATGCAAACACGCATACACACTCACCAACTAGTCAAAACAAGAAACGGCAGTAAAAACGAGTCAGATTTGTTACCACTAGCATAATCAATTGAAAACCCAAAATGTATAAATATGTATGATTGTATAAGAGATGATTAGTATTCATGAAATAAATGGCCTTTATCCACTTCGTTATTTGTGTTTTCCTAATTATAAGACTATATATTTTTTTCTTCATATTTTCGTACATACCTACAATATTTAAATCCAACTTTCGAATTTGAGATAAGAACCAATTTAATATTTAGAGTCAGTCTCATAAAATAGAAAATCTATTTCGCATAGTCTGGCTTTCACATAATATGAGAACGATGGAAGCTGACTAACGAGGATTAAACTTTAATGTGGATATCAAATACAGTACGGAGCCTTATCATTCTCAATTAATATGTACTTGGCAGAATTTTTATACAGTTACGGTCGTATATTTTACAACCTTCGAATTATTCACTTAAAAATTTTAAGTTCATTCAATCATGAGCTAAATGGGAGGTGATATTTATTATATCTACTTTCCGGACTTTGAATGTATTATCGTATTTTATAATTTTATTTATATTTATGTTTTATCCACATTAATTATGCTCTTTTAAGGACCATGGAAGATCAAACTGCGTCAAAAGTT
>JAQBSW010011188.1:0-21095 GCA_029291075.1 Eudiplozoon nipponicum | reverse complement strand
TTCTTCGCAACAAACAGTATTTAACTGTTATATATTGAATTGAATGATGTCATGCTTACCGCGAAATGTGATAACTGATATCGATCAAGGCCAGAGTGTATGGATTTACTGGAGTAACAGGTGTTCAGAAATTGTTGTAATTCTCAATTTCGGTGAACTATAGCATAAATTGATATCCATCAGGTTGGTATCATGTACCGACTCGGAAACCATAGTGTTAGTACCATGTACCTTTTCGGTACAATAATGTTGGTATCGGTTACTAACACAATAGCCATAGTGTTAGTATCCTTTACAGACTCGGTATATATATTATATAGTGTGAGTTAGCATTGAAGTCGCATTGTCGTAGACTTTATATGATGTTAGCTTCACTATTGCAGGTTCACACATTCGTCTAGGAGATTGAACTGTCCTATTATCCCACATCCTTCGACCAAATTTATAGTGGTTAAAGGGCGTCATACCGGCTCCTACTGATGAGTCGCCAGTAAGCACGAAACGAATGTGCATGAGATTATACTTTCCGTTCATGCTGCCTTTGGTTTATCCTTCTGGTCACAACTGAACTAATTTGTTACTAGGTTCGCAAAACCTAATACATACTTGCATATATATTAGTTCTTCGCAACAAACAGTATTTAACTGTTATATATTGAATTGAATGATGTCATGCTTACCGCGAAATGTGATAACTGATATCGATCAAGGCCAGAGTGTATGGATTTACTGGAGTAACAGGTGTTCAGAAATTGTTGTAATTCTCAATTTCGGTGAACTATAGCATAAATTGATATCCATCAGGTTGGTACCATGTACCGACTCGGAAACCATAGTGTTAGTACCATGTACCTTTTCGGTACAATAATGTTGGTATCGGTTACTAACACAATAGCCATAGTGTTAGTATCCTTTACAGACTCGGTATATATATTATATAGTGTGAGTTAGCGTTGAAGTCGCATTGTCGTAGACTTTATATGATGTTAGCTTCACTATTGCAGGTTTACACATTCGTCTAGGAGATTGTACCGTCCTATTATCCACATTCTTCGACCAAATATATAGTGGTTAAAGGGCGTAATACCGGCTCCTACTGATGAGTCGCCAGTAAGCACGAAACGAATGTGCATGAGATTATACTTTCCGTTCATGCTGCCTTTGGTTTATCCTTCTGGTCACAACTGAACTAATTTGTTACTAGGTTCGCAACACCTAATACATACTTGCATATATATTAGTTCTTCGCAACAAACAGTATTTAACTGTTATATATTGAATTGAATGATGTCATGCTTACCGCGAAATGTGATAACTGATATCGATCAAGGCCAGAGTGTATGGATTTACTGGAGTAACAGGTGTTCAGAAATTGTTGTAATTCTCAATTTCGGTGAACTATAGCATAAATTGATATCCATCAGGTTGGTACCATGTACCGACTCGGAAACCATAGTGTTAGTACCATGTACCTTTTCGGTACAATAATGTTGGTATCGGTTACTAACACAATAGCCATAGTGTTAGTATCATTTACAAACTCGGTATATATATTATATAGTGTGAGTTAGCATTGAAGTCGCATTGTCGTAGACTTTATATGATGTTAGCTTCACTATTGCAGGTTTACACATTCGTCTAGGAGATTGTACCGTCCTATTATTCCACATTCTTCGACCAAATATATAGTGGTTAAAGGGCGTAATACCGGCTCCTACTGATGAGTCGCCAGTAAGCACGAAACGAATGTGCATGAGATTATACTTTCCGTTCATGCTGCCTTTGGTTTATCCTTCTGGTCACAACTGAACTAATTTGTTACTAGGTTCGCAACACCTAATACATACTTGCATATATATTAGTTCTTCGCAAACAAACAGTATTTAACTGTTATATATTGAATTGAATGATGTCATGCTTACCGCGAAATGTGATAACTGATATCGATCAAGGCCAGAGTGTATGGATTTACTGGAGTAACATGTGTTCAGAAATTGTTGTAATTCTCAATTTCGGTGAACTATAGCATAAATTGATATCCATCAGTTTGGTACCATGTACCGACTCGGAAACCATAGTGTTAGTACCATGTACCTTTTCGGTACAATAATGTTGGTATCGGTTACTAACACAATAGCCATAGTGTTAGTATCCTTTACAGACTCGGTATATATATTATATAGTGTGAGTTAGCGTTGAAGTCGCATTGTCGTAGACTTTATATGATGTTAGCTTCACTATTGCAGGTTTACACATTCGTCTAGGAGATTGTACCGTCCTATTATTCCACATTCTTCGACCAAATATGTAGTGGTTAAAGGGCGTAATACCGGCTCCTACTGATGAGTCGCCAGTAAGCACGAAACGAATGTGCATGAGATTATACTTTCCGTTCATGCTGCCTTTGGTTTATCCTTCTGGTCACAGCTGAACTAATTTGTTACTAGGTTCGCAACACCTAATACATACTTGCATATATATTAGTTCTTCGCAAAAACAGTATTTAACTGTTATATATTGAATTGAATGATGTCATGCTTACCTCGAAATGTGATAACTGATATCTTTCAAGGCCAGAGTGTATGGATTTACTGGAGTAACATGTGTTCAGAAATTGTTGTAATTCTCAATTTCGGTGAACTTTAGCATAAATTGATATCCATCAAGTTGGTACCATGTACCGACTCGGAAACCATGGTGTTAGTACCATGTACCTTTTTGGTACAATAATGTTGGTATCGGTTACTAACACAATAGACATAGTGTTAGTATCCTTTACAGACTCGGTATATATATTATATAGTGTGAGTTAGCGTTGAAGTCGCATTGTTGTAGACTTTATATGATGTTAGCTTCACTATTGCAGGTTTACACATTCGTCTAGGAGATTGTACCGTCCTATTATCCCACATTCTTCGACCAAATATATAGTGGTTAAAGGGCGTAATACCGGCTCCTACTGATGAGTCGCCAGTAAGCACGAAACGAATGTGCATGAGATTATACTTTCCGATCATGCTGCCTTTGGTTTATCCTTCTGGTCACAACTGAACTAATTTGTCACTTTGTTCGCAACAGCTTATACATACTTGAGAGTGTATATTGGTCACGTCAGGTAAGTTTACCAGATCAACGTGTATGTGCGTGAACTGTACTTTGGGTACTTGGATGACTTGTGGCGCCGTTTTGGTGTGTCTCGTCACTTTGCATTTCTGACATTCTAGACATTCTTTTGAAATGCGAGCTTTAATAAAATTCATTGTACCCTTTCTGTGTGCAAAATTTCTTTTTTTTACACACAGGAAGGCGATTGACATCAAATGTCCGAAGTGATAGATCATCTTGCTGTGCTGCTTACAATTCCTGAATAATTATTGCTGAAAGACAGAGGATACAGGCGTAGAATTCTGCATGACGGCGCAAGGAGTGAAACAACGTTTTCTGATTCTTTGACGTGAGTGACTTTATATTCATTCTCGTGTATTCGTTTAAGTTGGTGGTGTAGATCTTGAACTATCTGACATTCAGATAAGTGTGGAAGTGTAGAATCGACCGGTAGATTGTGAATAACTTTTTTCCTAATATACCATATCGCGTCTCGCGAGATTTTAGCTTTTGCGAGTAGAGCGATAGGTCGGTGTATGCCATTGATGGACTGTTGAAGTACTGCGCCTGTGGCAACGTCGGATGCGTCCGTGATCAAGCTGAGATCAAGCAGGAGAATGCAGCATGGTCGCTATGCATAAAGTCCTTTTGGCATCTTTGTAAGCCTGCATGTCGTCCAAGTTGAGCTGAATCAGTTGTGATTTCTTGACAAAACGGCTTTTTGGCACGAGATATTTGTGATGAGGTGCCAGAATCTTGGCAAGGTAAGGTACGAATCGAGAATAGTAGTAATTAATCTTGCCCCACAATCGTCGTAATGCTCGAACGGTAGTTGGAGGCTGTATATCTTGAATGGCACGAACCTCAGCCGGTATAGGTTTCATGCCTTTCTCGGAAATTTGATGACCGAGGTATTCAATTGTTTTTTGTGCAAAGACATCTGTTGCAATAAAGCCGGAAGCCATAGTCTGTCAGACGTGCGAGTAGAATGCCAATATGTTCTATATGTTCGGACATTGAGTTGGAGAATACCAGAATGTCGTCTAAATATGGAATTACAAATGGTAGACCATCTAGTATTACGTCCATAACGTGTTTGAGATGCGTTCTGAAGACCGAAAAGCATATAATGATATTCGTGAGTGCCACCTCCGGTGAATCTGAGTGCAATATAGAATACGGAGTCTTTGTCCATCGGTACTTGATATTAGGCTTTCACTAGGTCGAGTTTTGAATACATAGCAAGACCGATAGTGGATCTGAGTACGTTGGCTGGATTTAGCAGGATTTGCGAATCAGACTGTGTGCAGGAATTGAGAATACGATAATAGAATAGAATAGAATATCTTTATTTGGATTCAAACCACACATGTTCCATCAAATAATAAAATTAGAAAATGTACAATATAAAAAGATATCACATCACATATATATGTGCAATTAGTTGTACTGTACAATTTATCAGCATCAGAAAGATCAGCTGTAAACAGTGATAGATTCTTCATCAAAATTACAAAAAAAATTTAAGTTATAATTCGAGTATAACATTTGTAAAAAAAGGGAACCATGACTAATAATTGATTGTGTGCATTGTTGATTAACAAGATGATATAATGCATAACATTTCAGTTTTAATAATACAAAATTTGAAGATAGAATCTCAGGAGAAATTATGTTGCTGAAAAACAATTAATCCTGTCTTTTATTTAACCATGAGAAAGTATTATCATAATCAAAATTAAAAATATCAGCAGGATTAAACACTTTTTCTAGTTCGGTAGATAAAAATTTAAAAGACATTTTAGTTGGAGGCGTTTCTCTAAGCCCCTTTGGCAATTGATTGTAAATTTTGTAAATTTTTGAAAAAGAGAATAGCTTGCCCGCAACATTCCCCACCAATGGTGGAGATATTGCAAAATGACCAGATCTAGTTCCAATTTCATGACTCTTTCTTATGGGATTCATATAGGCACCAGACCACTGGTTCAAATGGAAAACCTTTATGCAATAGCACATTCTCCGAAACCATAAAGGGTGCAGTGATACAAACTGTAATCTAGTGGCGTATATAGTGCAGGAGATAGGACTAATTTGTTTCACAACTTTTCTTTGTACAGCTTCTATCTTATTAGACAAACCCTTTGTTAAGGGATTCCAAGTAGCGGCAGCATATTCTAGTATCGGTCTAATCCATATTATAAACATTTTAAATTTTATTTCATGCGATATAATATTTCTATTTAGTAATGCCCATCTGTTCTTGGCACTGCCTACTATCCTTTCAATATGTCTCTCAGCAGAAGCCGTACAATGAATAGTTATGCCTAAATCCTTAATTTCTTGCATAAGTTTAATCTCAAAAACATCATTAATCTCAGCATCATGAAAATAAACATAATTAAAATCTGTTCTGTTACCTATTTTTAAAGCTCTCGTCTTTTTACTGTTTATTTTCAGCCCTAGTGTTAACAAATATCTACTTAAATCATACAAATCTAGTGTCACATTATTTTTGGAGAATTCAACATTATTTGGATCAATTGGAAAGATTATTTTCAAATCATCAGCAAATTTGCAAACTCGACCGTTAGGGATCTTAGTTTCCAAATGTGCAAATACAATTTTAAATAAAATTGGCCCCAAACTTGATCCCTGTGGAACTCCACTTGTTACCCTTTTCGATTTAGATATCAAATCGTTTACTTGAATACTCATTCTTCGATTATATAAATAGTATCTAAGTAATCTAAAAATATTCGGATCAATATTCAATAAATTAATCGCATTCAAAATAGTGTAACGACACAAATCAATCGCCGACATATTGCGTAAATTAAATTCAAATTTATTTACGTTGCACCAATGAGAAAAAAGCAAATTGCCGTTTAACCACGTTTAACCACGTTTAACCAATAGTATGCAAGTACACATATTGCATGCTATTTAAGCACGGTAATTTACCATGCAAGTCAGTTGTGGCATTTGCCTTCTACCTGCTTCACGCGTGTGCGTTCTGTCGGCTGTCAATACGTGTGCGCTCTGTCGGCTGTCAATACCTACTCATCTTGTTGCGGGATACCGGAGAGACGAGCCAATTGAGTGCAGGACCTGCAGGACACCATCCACAACGCGATCACAGCTCAACCACGGGAGCAACAAATCAACCAGAGTCCACCCAAGGCTCTAGGACATCTTCAACGCTGAAGACTTCAAGAGAACGCATTACCCGGCCCTCTTAAGGGCCCCCATATCAGTAACTAATCTCTATTCAGAGCACCTTAACCGAGTTTGTAACGTCGTACGGCATTTACTTGAAGCCGGGGCGTTTACAAAATTGGCGACCGCGCCAGGATATTGATTATTTATCTGATTTTTTTTGGGTATAAATAAATTGACTTTCTTCTTCATTTGTTTGGGATAAATCGACTAACATTTGCGTTTTCTTTACCCTGATCCTGTTTTTTTTCTGGGAATTTTTGTTGGGTATATATTCGTGAATTTGTGGTGTTCTTCTTCCCTAAAGGAAAATTTCAAATTTTGGAAGCAGTGTGTTATTCTTGCTGTTGAAAATAATAATTCATTGGCACTAAAGGCCAACGGGGCCTCTTCGTCTTCCCTAAAGGAAAATTTCAAATTTTGGAAGCAGTGTGTTATTCTTGCTGTTGAAAATAATAATTCATTGGCACTAAAGGCCAACGGGGCCTCTGTTCGTCTTCCCTACAGGACAATTTCAATTTTTGGAAGGAGTGACGCTGTTCTGTGTTGAAATAATAATACATTGTCATCAAAGGCCATCGGGGCCTCTGTTCGTTTTTTCCTTTTGTACTGGACAATATCAAGCAACAGTGGAAGCTGTTTGTGGGACAATTTCAATTTTTGGAAGGAGTGACGCTGTTCTGTGTTGAAATAATAATACATTGTCATCAAAGGCCATCGGGGCCTCTGTTCGTTTTTTCCTTTTGTACTGGACAATATCAAGCAACAGTGGAAGCTGTTTGTGGGTAAGCGTTTCGTTATATATTTATACATTTATATATACATTTTCATATTGCTTATAAATTTATGCTTTTAAGATCCCGTAAGATTGTTAAAATGTCAGGTCCAATTTTAGATATTGATGTTCCTGTTTGGGATGGAGATAGTGAGTTATTTTTTATGCGCGTAGACTCCGCTTTCTCCCCGTTTCCTGATTATGACAGTCATCAAAAACTGTCAAAGGTTTTTGCTAAACTACCTTCTGAATTGCAGCGACGGATTTATCCTAAGCTTGAGGCCATTAGGAAGCTACCTAATCCCATTTTGGGCCTACAAAACGAGGTAGAATCCTTGCTTGGACCCACGGAAACTGAGCAGATAATAAACAAATATGCGCAGTTAGATATGCCAAATCTTGGCCCCATAGAAATACTGAGGGAATTACGGAAACGTTGGTATAAAACCAACATTTCTGACCATGAGGCTAAGGTTGTTTTTATTAACAATCTTCCCCAAACATTAAAACTCTTTGCCAGACAGCTCCCCAACACTCTCTCTATAGATGACTTATCTGAGAGATGTGAGTTAGAATATAGGGTTTTGGAACCCAAAGTGAATCCATCATCCTTTTCTTCACCCCCGCAAGATGATAGAATCTCCTCCTTAGAGAGAACAGTGGCGAACATGGCCAAAGTTCTAGAAGGATTGGCCATTACCAAATCGGAGATAAATCATGTGAATGCTCGACCAAAATTCGTTTCCAAGTCAAATTATAATGGTAGGCGGCGATCGAGATCTCCGCAATCATTTAATAAATATGCTCCAAAGAACTGGTGTTATAACCACCAGAAGTTTTTTATGCTTGCCAAGTTTGTCTTTGTCGTTCCGAAGAATTTCCGAATGAGTGTCAATTTCCACAGCTGACGGAGAGGACAACAGACCGCAGGCACAAGGGTGCATCAGTATCGGGAAACGTCTGGCGCAGGAAGTAGAAGACCGTACTTTCTGCACATCAACGGCATCAACGGCGCTACAGGGAAGAAGCCAACTACAATCCGACATCCCTGTCGACTCTTTTCGTCCACGCCGAATTTTTCACATAGAGAACCAAACAGACAATGCCGGTCGCTATCACCAGCCTACTTGTTTGCATGACCCGGCCAAACAGCCAAACGAACTTCTGCACCTTCTTGATTTCAAAACTGGCGAAGAGTACATCGTAGACACAGGTGCGGCAGTCTCAGTTCTCAAAGGTGATTCAATGGCCGAGATGTCGCTAGGCGTTCTTCTCGCAACAGCTACAGGCGAGCCCATACCAACTTATGGCTGCCAATACCGCACACTCAACATAGGTCTACGACGTGAATTTTCCCACAACTTCATCATTGCCAAGGTCTCACATAATATAATAGGCCTTGATTTCCTTCTAAAATTTCGGCTCATTGTTGATCTTGCCAATCAAAAGATCATCGACCCCTCCACCGGACTTGAACAAAGCTTTTGGACACTTGCCTCCGAGCGTTTGGAGTTACAGGTCATTCAACCAACCCCAGTGCATCATTCAGCAGAGATATCAGCAGCTCTTCGAAAATACAAATCGCTTTTCGATCTTAACAAATCCGATCTGCGAGTCTCCAACACGATGCATCATATCGTCACAGAAGGACAACCTATTGCACTCAAGAAGCGACCACTGGCTCCTGCTAAGCTGAAAGCTGCCCAAGAAGAATTCTCAAGGCTTTTGGAAGAGGGAATCATCAGACCATCGAAAAGTTCATGGGCGTCACCACTGCACTTAGTCTCAAAATCAAACGGATCGTACAGAGCCTGTGGAGACTACCGTAAGCTAAATTCAGTGACAAAATCTGATGCATATCCTATTCCAAATATCAACACATTACTTGAAAAACTCAACGGCAGCAATTTCTTCTCAGTGATTGACCTCAGACAAGCGTACCATCACATACCGGTAGCACCAGAGGATATCGAGAAAACTGCAGTCATCACTCCATTTGGCCTTTTTGAATATCTTTACATGCCTTTTGGACTTAAGTGTGCTACTCAGACATTTCAAAGATTCATGGACAACATACTTCGCGACGACTCTGCTTATTGTATGTCATATCTCGATGACATTATGGTATTCAGTCCAGATCTAGAATCTCATGCGAAACATCTACGAAATGTCCTCTCACGCTTATCCAACCACGGACTCAAGATCAACTGTGACAAGACGCAGATTGCAACTTCATCCGTCGACTTCTTAGGGCATCGTATCACGGCCCAAGGTATTCAACCGTTGCCGTCAAAGACGAATTCAATCAAGAATATCAAGTCACCAAGGACTTTGAGCGATTTGCAGAAAATCCTGGGAGTACTAAACTATTATCGCAAGTTCCTTCCAGGCCTTTCAAAACAACTTTATCCTTTGTGCAGGCACCTGCGGAACCGAAAAGGACTTAGCAAGAATTCCATCATTGCTTGGTCATCCGAAGACGAGGAATTACTTCGACTTGCCATCAACTCGTTAGCAAATGCCACAATGCTAACGCATCCAGATTTTGAAAAGCCATTTCTACTCACGACAGATGCTTCTGAATTCGCTATTGGAGCCACTTTGGAACAAGAGATCGACGGAGTTCGGAAGCCTATCAGTTTCTACTCGCGTACTCTCCAACCAGTAGAAACGAGGTACGACACTTTCGGCCGAGAACTTCTCGCCATCCACGACGCAGTGCGCCATTTTATCAGCATCATTGGCAGTAGCAGATTTGTTGTTTTCACAGATCATGCACCACTAGTTAGCGCACTTCGAAACGCAACTTCATCTATCGCCAAGTACCCTGCCAGAGTGGAAAGACAGCTTTCTCGTCTAAGCGAATGGCAATTTGACGTCTTTCACGTCAAGGGCAAACAGAACTTCATTGCAGATGCCCTGTCTAGGCCAGACGTCTCTCTACAACCACCTTCACCGTCACCATTCACTGTCAACTCCGTGGCACTCAGTGAACCTGCACTAACGCCAACTCTCCTGCGAACTGAACAACGCGGTGACATTCACATTCAAAGATCAATAGCCCGTCACCCAACCAAGTTCATATGCCGTCTGTGGGAAGGCTTACCAATTGTTTACTTCACGGGTACGCAGCCCAACAAGCCAGTTCTGCCGACCAGCCTTCAGAGGAAGGTTTTCGATTCAATTCACTCAATTTCTCACCCAGGAAGCCAAGCGACTGTCCGACTTCTTACAGATCGTTTCTGGGGTCACAGACTTAGGCAGAATGTTAAACGATGGGTCTCAGAGTGTGCAATTTGTCAGAAAAACAAGATCACACGACACACTCGTTCTAAGTTGCAACATTTTCGGTCTACTTCTCGCCTAGCCATCGTCCACATCGACATAGTTCATCTGACAAAGGTTCAAGGTTTCAGCTACCTTCTAACTATGATCGATAGATTTACACGGTGGCCTGCGGCATTACCTCTTGGCACCATTTCTGCAGACGAAGTAACTAACGGTTTTATCTCTGCATGGATATCCAATTACGGTGTTCCCAATGAGGTCATCACGGACAGAGGCACTTGCTTCTCATCTGATCGTTTCAAAACCACCTTGCGGTACATGGGATGCATCTTACGCCAGACGACTGCCTACCATCCCCAAGCTAATGGCATGGTAGAGAGAATGCATAGGGAACTCAAAGCAGCTTTAGCATCCTCGTCCATTAATGGCAACTGGGTCGATGCACTACCTTTAGTTCTGCTGGCCATGCGTTCTCGTACTCGAGAATCCATTAAAACGTCTGCGTCACAACTCTTGTATGGCATGGATCTACGCCTGCCTAGTCAGCTCCCACGTCTACTACCGGCACAAGATGACCCACAAAACGAAGCTACCCGCCTTCGACTTCATTTCGGTAACATGTCCGAACAGCAGCCGAGACACACGCCTCGTCCAGTCTTCGTTCACCCACAGCTCCACAGCTGCAAGAGAGTACTCGTTCGCAACAATACTGCTGTTGCACCACTACAACCCAAGTATCGCGGTCCTTACCCGATTTTACTAAAACAGCCAAAATACTTCATCATTATGCAAGGCGCTACACCGACATCAGTAAGCATAGACAGGTTAAAACCGTTTATCGAACCACCTGATCCTGAGAGCGTTCAACCTTCTACACACGTCTCAGGCTCCGTCTGCCCACAATCTCAACCTGCTTTGTATAACGCGTAATTAATTTTTTTAAACATTAACATTTAACTATAAAATTTTTTTTAACTTTACGTTAATTTTTAGTAATTGTCTCACGTGGCATAACCACCTGTTCTTAGCTAACAATTGTGTAGCATTTTTGAACAGTTCTTTGGTATTATGCCATCTCTGAGGCAATGTTCGTGTACATATTTTATGCAATTACCTTTGATTTTAATGTATATATATTTTACATTATAATGTATTTCTCACACATGACATTACACTGCCTATTTTGGTATGACCAGCTACTTAGAGCTAACGCTTTCGTGTAGCAACACTAAGTAGTGATCAGCTTCATATCATGGTACAGGCCACTTTCAATGCATATCTCAACTTTATCTATTTCACAAAGACCACTCTACAAATGTCATGACCACAACGTCGAGCACTCTAGCTCCTTTGGTCGTATACAAACACATTGACAACGATCCAACCTGCTTAGGTTTTTATCTTAAACCTGGCAAATTCAGAGGCGATTTACCTCGAAATCTTCACGCTGCGGCTCCAAAAACTTACACTGCTCTATTTTGCCTCACGTGCTATGACCGTCCACTAGAGCTAACAATTTGTGTAGCAATTCCTAGTGGTTACCTGGCATCATATCATTGTTGAAGCAACCAACAAGCATATTTAAGCCCAGCACTTATGGTTCATCATATTTTTGCTTAACTTGGTTCGAACTCTGTCATGCATTTCTTATCTAGCCTCGCAGAGAGGAATATTTTTTCTTTTTTTTCAGAGAGGAAAGTGTTGTAACGACACAAATCAATCGCCGACATATTGCGTAAATTAAATTCAAATTTATTTACGTTGCACCAATGAGAAAAAAGCAAATTGCCGTTTAACCACGTTTAACCACGTTTAACCAATAGTATGCAAGTACACATATTGCATGCTATTTAAGCACGGTAATTTACCATGCAAGTCAGTTGTGGCATTTGCCTTCTACCTGCTTCACGCGTGTGCGTTCTGTCGGCTGTCAATACGTGTGCGCTCTGTCGGCTGTCAATACCTACTCATCTTGTTGCGGGATACCGGAGAGACGAGCCAATTGAGTGCAGGACCTGCAGGACACCATCCACAACGCGATCACAGCTCAACCACGGGAGCAACAAATCAACCAGAGTCCACCCAAGGCTCTAGGACATCTTCAACGCTGAAGACTTCAAGAGAACGCATTACCCGGCCCTCTTAAGGGCCCCCATATCAGTAACTAATCTCTATTCAGAGCACCTTAACCGAGTTTGTAACGTCGTACGGCATTTACTTGAAGCCGGGGCGTTTACAATAGCATCAAAAGATATAGAGTCAAAAGCTTTTGAGATATCTATGAATACAATTAATGCATCTAACTTTTTCTCATCTAATGTAATTACATGTTTCCACATAGAGAGCATATTAGTAGTTGTCGACCTGCCTTTCGTAAAGCCATGTTGGCATATATCGAAATCAGCCGGCAGCATACGTTCTAAATGATCAAGTATCAATCGTTCTATTATCTTCAAAAACGAAGGGATAATAGAGATTAATCTGTAATCACTGGCACACGTTGGCTTACTTACTTTAGGCAGAGGTTTAGCTACTATTGTTAGTATATCGATTGGTAATATCCCATTCTTCAAAATTCTATTTATAAAATTGCAGAGCGCATTCATAAAATTTAAAGGTAATTGAAGTAGGTTATCAATCGATATACCAAGGTGATCTTTTTGTTTTTTTGATTTTATTTTTAACATTAATTCTATCAATGCATCACTGTCAATAACAAGTCCTAGATCCTGGTTTCCCGAAGGATCCGGTAGATCAATAAAATTGCTTTCCTTCTGTGGATTACACAACAAGTTGCCAAATACTTCATCCAATTCACAGAGAAATTCATAATCAGTTTTACCCACAGGTAATATAAGGTTTAATTTTTCCTTATATTTACCGTAGTCTGTGAGGAGTTTGTATCCTAGTCTAGGATTACTCTTCAGTTTGGCCAAAATAATTCTCTCTGATCTTTGACGGATTATCAGCAGTGATGAATTAATTTCTTTATCGATCATATCTAACCTCATTTTTTTAATACTATTGATAAGACTACATTTCATTATATTATCTCGTTTGATTCTTAGCTTACATAACATCCTATTGATTCGCTTTGGTATAACATCCGTAAATGTAGATGCCCTTAATATATCAGATAATAAAAATGAAACAGAAGAAACAAATTCGTCATTGTTCATGATAAAAAACATTCATAATCAATTGATAAGCTTAATTCTCTAAAAAGATTCCAGTTGATTCTGGAACATTGCACGTGTGCATTTTCAAAATTAGGTTTCTGTGTTTTGCTACTCAAAAGGTTCCATTGTAAAATAATCTGTTTATGATCCAATTCTTTGAAGTAATTTACAACATCATAACTGTGCGAGTTCAACGCTTCAACTTCTAAATATACATGATCTAAGCATTCCGAACCTCTAGTTGGTTCTTTTATAATCTGCTTAAGATCATGGTTAGAAAAAAGATTGATTATTTCACAGTCATGCATCTTATTAAAATCTCCTACCACAACAATATAGCCATGGCAGTCGAAAATAGACTGAAAGGAATTGGTAAACATTTGATCATCATGTAAATTAGCATACGGCGGTCTGTAAACCGCGGTTAAAATCAGGTTATCTATTTGTATAGTTAAAAAATCAATGACAGTATTATATTCGCTAGTATGTAACACTGTTGCATTTAATATCGATTTGCTATAAATAAGTACTCCTCCACCTCTTTTATCCAGTGATCTGTCTTTCCTAAATAGAGAATAATGAGGAATGTCAAATTCATAGTTTTCAATGTTCTTGTTCAGCCTGGTCTCAGATAAAATTATAAAGTCAAAATTGTTACTTATTATAAAATCACACAGCAAAAAAGTTTTATTCTTAACACTTCTACAATTAGCATAAAATAAAGTATATGAACAACCCAACTCATCTTTACAGTCTTCAATAGTTACTGATTTAACTTTTGTGGTTTCCTAATACTTCGTTTGTTGGGTACCGTAGCTATAGTTCGTAGCTGTCCGCTGTCCACAACATTCATTAATGAAACCCCGTTTTTTGCAATTTTAGAATCGATTGACACACCCTTTATTGTAACTTGTTCCGGATGACTTGATTTCTGATCTAAATTCCTCTTTACCTTTTTTGCCGCTGACAATTTTCTTTGCAGAAAAGTCTTGTCTCTGGAGATGAATATGTTGTGAAAGTTACGACATTCTGCTTTCTTTTTATTAATATCCTCCACTTGCTTGTTCGTCGGCCTCTTTGATAATTTTATCACTACCGGCCTTGGTCGTTCCGAATTTTTTCCAACTCTAAAGCATTTCGTTATTTCAGCCTCTGTCATTTCTCTAATTAAAGCATTTAACTTCTCAACATCCTTGTGCTCAGCATTTTCATTAAGATTAAATAAAATTAACTGTTCTTGTTTTCCGATTCTTGCAGAAACTTCATTAGATAAAATATTCAATATTTCTTCACCTGAAGAACTGCTTTTTGTAGATATATCGTCTTCTTTAGTTATTTCACTTAATTCGATCCATGGCTTAACATTGTCTTCTAATTTATCCATCTTGTCGTTTAACTCAACGGTCAATTCCTCAATTTTAGCGCTTAGTTTGTCATTTCTCCTTTCTGATAAATCCAATTTTGCTGCATAATTGCTAACATCCGACTCCATCTTAACAATTTTATTTTTAATAGTTTTGTTTTCCTCCCTAAGCTCCTTCATGGAGTTCTGAAGGTCCGTAATAATTTTTTCAAATTAAGTATTCAAAAAAGTTGGAGCCATTTTAAACCGCACACTCTGAATGTTCCGGGTTCACTCTTTGGTACTACTACCACAGGCGACGCAAATGGTGAGCTGGATTGTGTACAGATGCCTTGTTGACGTACCTTGGCGAATTCTTGCTTGGCGCCCTTATGTTTGTGTGGTGCGAATGGACGTGCTCTGGGAGGATGAGGAAGTCGCTTCGATAAGATGATACGATGAGCTGTGATGGCACGCTTCCTCTTGAGATCGGGCATAAAGAAGTCGTGTTTTTTAGTGCTGTCGATAGAAACTGAATATCAGCAGTGCTTATCTCTCGTGTTTTCGGACGAATAGTAAGGTCGAAGTGTTCGAAGAAGTCACATCCAATGATGTTTCTTCACGTGTTGGCAATTATGAAAGGATAATTGAAACATCATTTTGAGTTGGAGAACGAGATTGTGTGTACTCGTACTCCAAACGTCGCTATTTTAGAGCCATTGTCGCAGGTAAAATTGCTGGTGTTGACTGGGTGGGTGGGTTCGAAATAATTGTGGTGTAGTAAGCTTACATCTGATCCAGTGTCTATGAGAAATAACTCGCCAGATTTTGCGTCACGGATGAGAAAGGATGTTGATAGTAGCGACTGACGATGGGACTGGTTGGTGGCATTTGGGCGTTTGAAGCAGGACTTGAATGAGCCGTCGCGGTAAAGACAATAAGTTGATTGCGCTCTACCGCGAAAGCAACGTGTTTCGAGCCATCAGACGTGGGCCGGCCAACAACCTTGGGGTAATCAGCCTCTACTGCCGCAGAGGAAGCTGACTCCAGCAATTTTCTGAACCCTGCGTGTGTGGTTAATCCTGAGTTGTTGAAGGTGACCGCGCCTATCTGAACGTCGAGTCTATGCGCGGGAATATTCTGCCATTCTGTGGCAATAGCGCGTGGAGTGGTCATAGCTGCGGTGATTCGGACACCACTCAACCGGTAGCTGTGGAACTGTGGCCCGGCCTCTGGACGTCGACCTCTTGGTGCTGTTTCGGGACGGTGGTCGACGTTGGTCTTGCCTGCTCTGGTCGCGTCTATAATAGATGGCATCGACTGAGTCCGAATCTGGCCTGAAGATGGGCTTCTTGAGCAGGCGGATGAGGTGCTCATTGGTGCCATTAGTTCGGGCTGATGACGATGTGGATTGAGACTCGGACAGTCCTGAGGTGATTTAATCTTGCCCTGAGGCAGTTGAGCTGCAGTGGTGTTTCTTCCTCCATTTGCCTAGACGTGCCGGAAGTACGTCGTCTTGCACTTAAACGGATTCGCGCAGAAACGTGGCCATCTCTTGGAGTGCCGGGGGAAGCTTCTGAATGAATATTTGAATCAAGAATTCCTTGGGCAGATTGAATTCAGAGGCTTTTTGCTCCATCTCCCTGTATAACTCGGAAGACGTGCGGCTACCTAGGGACATCTGGCTCGTCAATTCTGTAAACATGTCTTCCTGATTTGCTGCCAGGCGCCGCTTGACGGCGCGTTGCCGGCTCTGCCATAGCTGCCCATATGTTCCCTCATTATATTGATGCAGGATGTCTTTAAGTCTGCGTCTGAAAGAAATTGGGATTGTCGCTGCTAGATTACATCACCTCAGGACTGTCCAAGTCTCAATGCACATCGTCAACAGCCCGAAATAGTGGCACCAATGAGCGCTTTATCAGATTGCTCGAGAGCCCCACCGTCAGGCTAGATTTGGCCTTAGTTGATGCCGTCTATTATAGACGCGACCAGAGCAGCCAAGACCAGCGTCGACCACCGTCCCGAAACAGCACCAGGAGGTCGACGTCCAGAGGCCGGGCCACAGTTCCACAGCTACCGGTGGAGGGGTGTCCGAATCACCGCAGCTATAGCAACTCCACGCGCTATTGCCTCAGAAATCGCTGCACATTCCCACGCATAGACTCGACGTTCATATAGGCGCGGTCACTTTCAACAACTCAGGATTAACCGCACACGCAGGGTTCAGAAAATTGCTGGAGTCAGCTTCCTCTGCGGCAGTAGAGGCTGATTACCCCAAGATTGTTGGCCGGCCCACGTCTGATGGCTCGAAGCACGTTGCTTTCGCGGTAGAGCGCAATCAACCTATTGTCTTTACCGCGACGGCTCCATTCAAGTCCTGCTTCAAATGCCCAAATGCCACCAGCCAGTCCTATCGTCAGTTGCTACTATCAACATCCTTTCTCATCCGTGACGCAAAATCTGGCGAGTTATTTCTCATAGACACTGGATCAGATGTAAGCTTACTACACCACAATTATTTCGAACTCACCCACCCAGTCAACATCTGCGACAAAGGCTCTAACATAGCGACGTTTGGAGTACGAGTACACACAATCTCGTTTTCCAACTCAAAAAGATGTTTCGATTATTCTTTCATAATTGCCAACACGTGAAGAAACATCATTGGATGTGACTTCTTCGAACACTTCGACCTTACTATTCGTCCGAAAACACGAGAGATACGCACTGCTGACTATCAGTTGCTATCATCAGCGCTAAAACACACGATTCGTGTCGAAGCAGTCTCATCTATACAGCTAATTCCTCCAATTCCTCATGTACAACACCTCGACGATGTTCTAAAGCGACATGAAGAGATTTTCAAACCAATATCATTTATGCCCGATCTCAAGAGGAAGCTTGCCATCACAGCCCATCGTATCATCTTATCGAAACCACTTCCTCATCCTCCACGAGCACGTCCATTCGCACCACACAAACATAAGGCCGCCGAGCAACCATTCGCCATGCTACGTCAACAAGGTATCTGTACACGATCCTTATGTGTCGCTTGTGGTAATAGTACCAAAGAGTGAACCAGCAAAATTCCGCTTGTGCGGGGATTATCGTATTCTAAATTCTTGCACACAGTCTGATTTGTACATCCTGCCAAATACAGCAGACCTACTCAGATCCGCCATCGGTCTTGCTGTGTATTCAAAACTCGACCTAGTGAAAGCCTATTATCAAGTACCGATAGAGAAAGACTCCGTATCTTATACTGAACTCAGATTCACCGCAGCTGGCACTCACGAATATCACTATATGCCTTTCGGTCTCAAGAATGCCTTGCAAACCTTCCAACGCGTTATGGACGAAATACTAGATGGTCTACCATTTGTAATTCCATATTCAGACCAAATTCTGGTATTCTCAAACTCAATGTCCGAACATATACAGCATATTGATATTCTACCAACATGTCTAGCAGATTATGGCCTCCGACTTCATGGCAACAAATGCGTCTTTGCACAAAAATCAATTGAATTCCTCGGTCATCAAATTTCCGAATAGGGCATGACACCTATATCTGCTAAGGTTCGTGCTTTTGAAGATCTACAGCCTGCAACCACCGTTCAAGCATTACGAAGATTCTTGGGCAAGATGAACTACTATTCTCGATTTGTACCCTGCCTTGCCAAGATTCTGGCACCTCTTCACAAATATCTCGTGCCAGAAAGCCGTTTCGTCAAGAAATCACAACCGATTCAGCTCAACGTGGACGACATGCAGGCTTACGAGGATGCCAAAAGGGCCTTATGCAAAGCGACCATGCTACATTCCCTGATTGGTCTCAACCTTTTGAATTGATAACTGACGCATCCGACGTTGCCATAGGCGCAGTACTTCAACAGTCCATCAATGGCGTACACCAACCTATCGCTTTCTATTCGCAAAAACTACAACCTCGCGAGACGCGATATGATACATTAGGAAAAGAGTTACTCGCAATCTACCGGTCGATCCTACACTTCCACACCTATCTGGATGGCCGAAAGTTCAAGATCTACACAGACCATCTTCCTCTACTCTCCGATGCTCAGAGGAAAGAAAGAGTATTTATATTCACGACGTGTCAACTCACAACTTACACGAATACACGAGTATGAATATGAAGTCACTCATGTCAAAGGATCAGAAAATGTGGTCGCAGACTCCCTAAGCCGTCCTGCAGATCTCTGTGCCTCAATCCTGTGTCCTTCACCTATAAGCACTCAGGAATTGCAAGCAGCTCAGCAAGATGATCCATCACTTCGGACATTTGATGTCAATCGCCTGAAAACATTTGATTATGATGGAACTCTGCTGCAGTGTGAAATAACTGGCGTGGGCCCTCGGCCGTTTATACCTGAAAAACTCCGTCACAAGATCTTCGAAGTCTACCATTCAATGAGCCACCCATCTGGCGAAGCATCAGTGGAAATTCTATCCAGAACGTATTTTTGGCCTGGCATGCGGCGAGATGTCAAGAAGTGGTCAAAACAATGTCTAGAATGTCAGAAATGCAAAGTGACGAGACACACCAAAACGGCGCCACAAGTCATTCAAGTGCCCAAAGTCCGGTTCACGCACATACACGTTGATCTGGTAACCTTACCTGCCGTGAACAATATGCGATATCTACTGTCAATACGGGATCGCACCACTCGATGGTATGAGGCCATACCACTGCCAGACATGAAGCAAGACACTGTCAGTTATGCTTTAGAGCTCAATTGGTTCGCTCGGTTTGGTGCTCCAGCTGAAGTGACAACCGATCGTGGCGCACAGTTCCTCGGCGAAGAGTTCGCAGCCCTACTGAAATACTATGGTGTCAAACACTCCGTGACCGCGGCTCGCAATCCGAGAGCAAATGGTTTCGTCGAAAGGCCACACCGGGAACTGAAAGCGGCGCTCAAGGCCAGCCCAGAAGAAAATTGGCTTGCGGCTTTACCGAAAGTACTCCTATCAATGCGTACAAGACCTCGTGAGCCGATCAAATGTAGCTCCGCTGAAATGGTATTTGGCGAATGTCTACGGCTGCCTGGCGAACTAGTCCGATCACGCTCTGAAACTGCAATAACGATGAACGATCCGGCATTTCTGTTTCCACTTCGCAGTTACCTACAATATAACGCTCAGAATCGGCCGATCTGTCCTACACGTCAGCGACATGGTACAATTATTAAAAGCAAAGATTTTGATAGCTGCAAATGGTTCTTCATCAACAACGATATGGATAACAGTATTCTAGCCAAACCGAAGCGCGGTCCTTATCGTGTGTTAGATCGTCATCAGAATTACATCATTTTGGAGATTAATGGCAAAGCTGAAGCTGTCTCCAAACACAGACTATCCCCGGCCGATGTTGATCGAAATGATCCGCTGTTCCGCGATGTTGACCTATCAGGCGGTAAAGAAATGATGATTCCACCACCAGTCAGTTTTGCTGACTAAACGTGGAGCTCAAGGCCAGCCCAGTAGAAAATGGGCTTGCGGCTTTACCAATAGCAATCCTATCAGTGCGTACAAGACCTCGAGAGGCGATCACATGTAGCTCCGCTGAAATGGTATTTGGCGAATGTCTAGGGCTGTCTGATGCACTATTCCGATCACGCTCGGAAAAGGCGATAATGATGAACGATCCGGCATTACTGTTTTCACTTTGCAGTTACCTACAGTATAACACTCAGAATCGGCCGATCTATCCTACATGTCAGCAACATGGTCCAATGTATAAACGCAAAGATTTTGATAGCTGCAAATGGTTCTTTGTCAACAACGACATGGATAACAAGATTCTAGCCAAACCGAAGCGCGGTCCTTATCGTGTGTTAGATCGATGTCAGAATTACATCATTTTGGAGATTAATGGCAAAGCTGAATCTGTCTCCAAACACAAACTATCCCCGGCCGACGTTGATCCAAATGACCCGCTGTTCCACGATTTTGACCTATTAGGCGGTGAAGAAACGATGATTCAACCTCCAGACAGTTTTGCTAACTACGGACTGACGCCCGACATCTCACCAACAACCGAGCCAACTGACGCCGTCACGCCGCCGTGAGATATAGAGGAACCGGAATCAGTGTCGACAGAGCCAACATCAGTGGTTACACGTTACGGCAGAGCAATAACACCTCCTGTAAGGTTAGCCCCCTTCAT
>JAQBSW010011187.1:0-21095 GCA_029291075.1 Eudiplozoon nipponicum | reverse complement strand
TTATTGGGAACTCGTCAAGTACTAGCCAGAATTTGCCGCGGACAGGACTCGAACCTGGGCACGTCTGCTTCGGAATCTGGTGCTCTAACCACTGATTATAATAATTGTTATCACCACCCGCGCAACCAATGTTCGTTTAATTATATAAATGTTCATTTCAATACCATTTCCCCATGTAATGTGGTGTCTGTTCCGTAATGACAGATTGGGCATGGTTAGTTGGAACTTTGTGTCTAAATGGATGCCTGATAGCTCAGTGGTTAGAGCACCAGATTCCGAAACAGACGCCCAGGTTCGTATCCTGTCCGCGGCAAATTCTGGCCAGTACTTGATGAGTTCCCAATAAGGACGAAACCGGTCTACTGGATGAATTGCCTTTTCTACACTATACAATTCTTAGTTTATACTGACATATGTAAGTATTTAATGGGTCAGGTTTTTATATCAATAACGCAACCTTGATTATAATAATTGTTATCACCACCCGCGCAACCAATGTTCGTTTGATCAATTGTAATTGCCTAGGTAGTGTGGCATCAGAAGTAAAAAGCCTTCGAAGTCAATACCTGACCAAATTTATCCGGCGCTAGTTAACTGAATGGGATGATGTTGACACATCAAGCAGTGACAGCATGACAATGTTGGGTCGGTCGGTAAAGTTTGCTGCAATTTAAGAATTATTGATTGCGCGGGTGGTGGTAACAGTGCTTTAAATCAAGTTTGCGAGCTTGAAGTAAACACCAATCCCATAGTATTTAACCAGTCGTCGAACAACATAACAGAACTACTGGCAGCCGCAACGCACTAACGCATTTTGAACTTCCTTGATCATATTCAGAGTACGACGGCAAACTGAGTATCGAGGATCAAACCGCATTGAATATATATGGAAATCAAATTTAGATATGCGGTTCTCACCTCTAGCAGTCTTGCATACATTGAACTTGACTGGAAATGTCGGCTGCACAATTTTTATGCAGTCACGAACATTAATTGTTTGCAGCTTTCGCCACATATACATATATAGGCAATACAATTTAAACAATAATTGATTGCGCCGGTGGTGGTAACAATTCTTTAAATCAAGTTTGCGTGCTTGAAGTAAACACCAATCCCATTGTATTTAACCAGTCATCGAACAACATAACAAAACTACCGCCAGCTGCAAGACTGCTAGAGGTGAGAGCTGCATATCTAAATTTGATTTCCATATATATTCAATGCGGTTTGATCCTCGATAGTCAGTTTGCCGTCGTACTCTGATGATGATCATGGAAGGTCGAAACGCGTCAGTGCGTTGCGGCTGGCGGTGGTTTTGTTATGTTGTTCGAAGACTGGTTAAATACAATGGGGTCGGTGTTTACTTCAATCTCGCGA
Organism: Eudiplozoon nipponicum; assembly: GCA_029291075.1. NCBI lineage: Eukaryota > Metazoa > Platyhelminthes > Monogenea > Mazocraeidea > Diplozoidae > Eudiplozoon > Eudiplozoon nipponicum. The sequence goes on along the minus strand of JAQBSW010011187.1, from coordinate 19,718 downwards.
ACTTGATTAAAAGCATTGTTACCACCACCCGCGCAATCATTTATTGTTAAATTGTTTTGTCTATATATGTATATGTGGCGAAAGCTGCAAACAGTTAATGTTAGTGACTGCATAGAAATTGTGCAGCCGACATTTCCAGTCAAGTTCAATGTATGCAAGACTGCTAGAGGTGAGAGCCGCATATCTAAATTTGATTTCCATATATGTTCAATGCGGTTTGATCCTCGATAGTCAGTTTGCCGTCGTACTCTGATGAGGATCAAGGGAGGTCGAAACGCGTCAGTGCGTTGCGGCTGGCGGTAGTTTTGTTATGTTGTTCGAAGAATGGTTAAATACAATGGGGTTGGTGTTTACTTCAAGCTCACAAACTTGATTTAAAGCAAGTTTGCTGCTAATTAGAAACTTCTGCCTCTCAGCTGACATCAAAATAGACCAATCAAGAAAATGCACTTGGTGAAAATATTCCCAGGCAGTGAATCTTCCAGATCCCAGTGGTATAAAGACCAACTATATATTTGACCTAAGGACCTTTGATATGGTAATTCGTACAACAAACGGAAAATTCTCGATATGTTTGTCTAATTTATCAAATGAAGCTGTAAGGAAGCTTACAAATATATAAATCCCACCACAAATCGATTCCCCATGTTTATATATATATATATATATATATATATATATATATATATATATATATATTCATTGAGGACTAATGGGAGATTTCCGTTAAGCAAAATCTTTAGCTATTATTTTAAATTACTTTAATAATTGTTAATGACAAACTTAAATTTAAGCCATGCCAGATGGAAATTTTCAGAGAACAGTAAATAAATTTCTGGCACCCGTCTAATTCTTCCTTCAACAGAACAGAATAGTCTGCAAATTACATGTAAGCGAGCTTATCACAACCGCAGATCGCTTGACCTTGAATCATAAAATATTTTTCAGTAACTGCTAACTAGATGTAATTTTAAACAACTTAGGAGCAATAGCATACATATATTGAACGCAGGAACTAATAGCTAAATTTATTTAAAATATTTGTAATTCTCATTTCAGGTGAACTATATCATACATCGCAATCCATGGTGTTAGAACTATGTACCTTAACGGTATCATAATGTTAGTATCGGGTACTGACACGGTAGTCAATGTGTTGATACCCTTAACAGACTAGTTGTATACAATATATAGAGCTTTGAAGTCGCATTGTCGAAGATTTTATATGAAGTTAGCTTCACTAATGCAGGTTTACACATTCGTTTAGTATATTATACCGTCCTATATTACCATAGTGGGTAAAGGAAGTAATATCGTCTCCTACTGCTGAGTCACCAGTAAGAAATAATATGTCTTCAACGCCAACTAAATATATACAATTTAAACCGAACCTGTAAAAGTAACTAACACCGCCCACAAGTTCCATGTTTCTTTACTAAATATATGGTGCATTTAGAGCGTAGTAAAGTCGCTTACTGATGAGTCGCCATCAAGCACCAAACGCAGGCGCACCTGAGATTATATATTTCGTTCATACTGGCTTTGGTATATCTTTTTGATCCTATTAGATATTATTTCTTACTAAGAAAACACAATACATAATACACACTTGTCAAAACACAAAGGTTTTCAAAATGTCAATTCATCAAGTGGTACTAACAAAATGAATTTTAAAATATGCTAAATTTAACAAAAAATTGAGAATTATAATTACTTCTGAACACCTGTTCCTCCTGCAAATTCGTACAGTCTGGCTTTGATTCACACCAGCTAGCACATTTTGCGATAATCATGATATCATTCAGTTAAATATATAATAGTAATTTAATGTTTGTTTCGGATATCTAACATATATGTATATATGAAATTGTTTATTAGTTGTAGTGTACCTAGTAACAAATTGTTTCAAATGGATCCATAAATATAACCGACAGATAGTATGAACGAAAGGTATAATCTTATGGGCACATTCGTTTCGTGCTTACTGGTGAATCATCAGTAGGAATCGTTACTACGCTCCCTACTCAATATAAATTGATTTATATATAGACAGCAAAATCACTTATACAATTTTTTGTTCAAGCAGTAATAGAGCTAACTTCCTATAACCTCTTCAACAATGAGAATTCAAAACGGTATCATAATATATAATATACTTCGAATCTGTAAAATATACTACCATTTTGGCTTTTATTATTCCAAATCTGTACCAGTTATCAACACTATGGATTTCCAGATACGCTAAATCTCACCATAATTGGCAATTATTACATGTCAACACCTGCTAACCCAGCAAATCCATACACTCCGGCCTTGATTGACATCACTTTTCGGAGTTACAAAATGCTTCTTATGAGTCGCCAGTAAGGTCGAGACACATGTTTACATGATATTATATCCTTCGTTCATGCCAACTTTGGTATATCTTACTGGAGCTATTGGAGCTATTTTTTATTAAGTGCGCAATAATAATACACGATTGTATATATTTTCTTTCCACGAAAACAATATATAATATATGTAACGGCTCAAATTAATTCGCCTAAATTTTGCCAAAATAGATTTAAAAACTAAATTCCTGGATCAATGAGTACGCGCGCTTAAGTAGACCAATTACGTGCGACTTCAGATCTATATAATTGCGATGCAATAATAGCGCAACGCACTCTGTTTTGCTCGCTAACTTGGATTGATGCCGCATTTTCTGTTGCACAGACTATCTACGCCTGTTGTCTTAATTGCTTTCACTACACTGTGTCACAAATTCGGCTAGTCGTCAATCAGCCAATTTTATAGTTTCTGCGGATCCAGTCATACTTAATATAAAGTTCATTTATCCGATTTCTACGTGTGTCTGCCATCTCGGTATTGCCGCTGATCTTTAACAAGATTAGTCAAGGCCTTCGAACAGCAATTAACATATCTTGCTTCACAAAATAAACCAAAGACAAAACACAATGAGCCAGTGTTTAGAAGGACTTCTGGACTTCCAAACTCGGCTAAGAATCACAATTTCTCAGGGTATTTGTCAGTTAATTTCTCCATGACCCTATTTAAGGGCTGACAAAAATACTGATTCCGGATCTCCTCTTGCCTTATTAGTAACGTTGCACCACACTCTAGCCGGGCGTTAACTATCTTTATTTTATTGAGGTCATCCTTAACGTTAAATGTGATAACTGATAACGAACAAGGTCAGAGTGTGTGGATCTGGTGGATTTACAAGTGCTCATACGTAGTAGTTCTTAAATGTAGTAAAATTTAACCTATTAAAATATCCATTGTGCTGTTAACCGTTATAGGCTAGCAATTTTGAAAACAACTGTGTTTGTATCTTTTACAGGCATGGTATTGCGAAATAAAATTTTGTTGGTACCCTTTACTGGCTTGGCATATAATACATATAGTGTTCGCTTGAAAGTATCATTGTCTAAAACTACATTTTAAGATTACTCCATTACTGCATTTATGCACATTCGTTTAGAAGATTGTACCATCCAGCTGCTTCACATTTCTTGATCAAATACATAGTGCGTATAGGTCGTAGTACCTTTTCCTACTGCTGAGTCACTAATAAGCAGGATCGCATGTGCTCACGAAAATGTACCTTTCGTTTATGCCAAAAATTTGAACTAAATTTTTACTAGGTGCGCAAAACCTAATACGCATTTGTTTATATATTAATTTTCCACACTATATTAGTTCTCAATTTTATTTAATGTCATGTATGCACATAGTTTATAAATAGAAATTTAATGGATAAACATCGGGCGTAATCCATCATTTACCTTTAGGTGAGTACATGCGTAGATATATTTAATATTTAGAAATTATAATATTTGAAGCAAGAGTGTCAATTTGCGAATACTCAAGTAAATTATCGCCCCACCACATTAATCTACACTTTATACTTAATATAAAATAAAATTAAGTTTATTTTATATCCACAAATAGGTTCAGTTACAATAAGTCTCTTATTAAAATTTTAATTGAATATTTTATGCAATATCTTCAAATAATTCCTTTTTTAGTTGTACTAAAGAACTTTAAAGGTACATATAAGTTAATTCAATTCTATTAGTTGTAAAGATTAAATAGGAAAAACCATCCTTTACAATGTCGATAGCTTTAAAATCTCAAGTATATGCACACAGAAAAATGATGTAAAGTTATTTTCTTGGATTAATGTTTAAAATTTTCAAAATAAGAAACTCAAGTGATATTCCTCAATCCGGATCGAGTACAAATCTTACTAATATTCTCTTTGAATGTTTAAAATACAAATTCTTCTGATGGATGCTGTTAATAGTGGCATTAGAAGCATTTAAATTAAATCATTCTTTTTGCTCAATTTAAAAGAACGTAAATTGAACTACACAAAATATTTAAGCAATGAATTTATTGTGATTTACAGTTAACTGCTTACTTCTGCACAATAGTATTTGGCTATATATATTTAACGTTTATACATCGTTGGCTGAAACGAAATCATTAATGAAATCAATAAGATGTATTGTCTACCATTCCATTAATGCTAATTAATTCAGTCACAATACAAGCAGCCAATTGTTAAGTTTTTCTTTAGCGGAATCCGTTGAATTAGTATGTTGAGTTACTTCTGCAATATTAAATTATGCCATTAAAGCGCTTGTCTCTTTACCAGGAAGTATTACTCTTAAAACAGTGAAGAATTTTTGATGACAATAGCAAAACAAATGTCGTAATTTGTACTACCTCATATACAAAATACAAAATGTTAAAACATTATATGTGATTTACCTTAAAAAAGGCATGTGTTCGCAATCAGACTTGCATTTAGTTTGCTTTACTGCATTCGTACAAGACAAATTTGGGAAATTATAATGTTTAACTTCAAAAATATCGAACTTGCCAAGAGTGAATAAATAACAGAATATTAAGTAATCATTAGTAAAAACAATCTTAAATTTTAAATTCGATGTTAATGCTAAGCGAGGTATGAATAAATTCATGGTGAAAATAGTTTCTATTACAAATTTGCAATGAAACAGACATCGTAAATTAACTTTTATAGTCCAAGTTGATAAACGGATTCAATATGCATTTATATATCAGGAAAGATGCAATATGAAACATACGGCTTGATCAATCGGCAAAATAAAAAAAATAAAAAGATAGTCTTGTCTTATTAACCAAGCGTATTGAGCATCTACGTGAATTGGAATTACACTTCGACCAAAGAAATTTTGACTTATTGTCATTAGAGAAAAATTGTTCGTTGCAACCTTCTGATTATAATAATATAGATATCTAAATATATAAGGAAAGAACAGATTGTTTTAATCGAAAATGCAACACTAAACGTTTAAGAAGTATATATATATATATATATATATATATATATATATATATATATATATATATATATGTGTGTGTGTGTGTGTGTATCAAAATATAGACTACTAATCCACGAAATAACACAACTTATTGACATCATTTCGACCACAGACAATGGACTTAATTCGTAAGTGTTATTTTTGTTCATCCAATCCTAACTGCACATTTTCTATAACCAATCACATCTTAGCTATGACTAGCTTTCAATTTTGCAATGTAAAATTATTCTTTCTCGTACAACCATATGATGCGTCAATACTCTCATTTTGAATATGTCCGCAAACAACTGGTGTCGTATTTTTTCTACACGTTTTTAATTTTGAAGGCTTGTTGGTGATTTTTCCAATCAAATCTAGCTTGACTTCATTTTATATTATCTTTTACATATATAAGCAAGGATTAAGTTTATTAAATGTGATAACTCTGAAAGCCAGAACTCTGAATTATATTTTGTTCTGTATAAAACGGAAAATATTTACGACCGGGAACCTGACCTGTCATTAGTACAAGTTCCAAATTTATGATTTTTTGTAATTTTTGGTCAAGATGCTGAAATATTTTTGTTTCGAGCCTCTTTTTTGACATGCCGATGTAACGAGCATTGCGCGTATTCTGAAATTTTGTTATGGATAATAGCTTCAACACAAAAAGAGGCTGCCTTTGTTGTAATTCGCATATACTTTGTCGTTTTGAATACAATTTTCAAATTAATAGAAGGAAATTGGACTTTAGTCAAAGAAATAATTTTTTATTTGAAATTTATAGTTGCAAAAACGGCCCAATAATGATTTATTATGGAGAAAAATCTATTATTTATGGCTTATGGAATTTTGATAGTAGAAAAATGTTTATCGAAACAAATTTTTTTAGTTATAAATGATTCACTTGTGGTCCGAGTGCACGTGATTTGTGCACATTGGGTTGTTTAAATGCAAAATGAGTTGCAAAGTGTTTAATTTAGCATATTAGACTGCTCATTTTGGGTAATCTTAAATGATTTTCTGTTGATGTTCTATTTTATACCAAACCCACTCATCCTCAAATGCCGCTTTTTGTACATTTTTATCAAGCTTCCTACAATGCTTAAACGACCACTGTTTTCGCGGGCAGTGATAATTATTATTTAAATCAAATTTCGAGCTTGATTTTCATAATAATATCATTATGTATACATTCGTCAGTATAAAATAAGCGTCGCATAATTTAGAATATCCAACTTATACGACAGACCGGTTTTGGCCATAATGTGAATTGTTCAGATACTGTCTATAATTTTCCGTAGACAGGGCTCGAACCTGGTTACGTCTGCTTCGGTATTTGTCAATCTAGTCACTTAGCCACCCTGCCTCACGATACAAACCTTTTTCAGGGATATCATAAATTGTTTGCTGTTAGGTTTTCCTTCAGTTGGATCCTCTATGACATTTCTGTAGGCTTATATTTCTTATTAGCCTCCTTAATTCTTTTATTATAGCATAGTCATCACACTACCTGGGAAAGTGGTTTTGAATTGAATATTTATATAACTAAACGATTATTGATTGCACGAGAGGTGAAAACTATTGCTCAAATCAAGGTTTAGAGTTTGCTATAAGAATCAATCCAATTGTGTAAGCTTAATCTAAGCAGCATTGTTGTAATACTTGATTTACAAAGTTCTAGTAAAATATGAATTATAGCTTTAATGCTACCATGCACATTTTTTGGTTTGCTATTACGAATATTTAATCCATGAGCTGTGATCGTCATTCATGATTCAAATGAGCTATTGGGACTATTATATATTTATTTATTCGTAATGATAATGGAAAAAATATTTGTTAATTGGAAAACACAATGCATTTGAAGATACATGAAAATAAATGGTCAAATGTTCCCACTGTTTGAATTGATGGATTAACAGGTACTACTGTTAGAAGAATTAAAACATATTATCTTTAATTTAGTTGACTCCAAAATAGCACTATTGCACATTTGTCAGTAAGAATGCGATGAAATCTTGCTCTACGTGAATTGGCAAAATTTACATTTGTTTCACGCGTATTGCTCGCTTATTTAACTAACACGTTAATAATTGCAATACCAAAACTGCATTTTTCATGCGCAACATACGTAAATCCACAAAAAATCTAGTATATACATCCCATTGTATTTAACCAGACATCGAACAACATAACCCAAGTACCACCAGCCACACGCATTGATGCGTTTCGACTTTCCATGATCATCCTCAGAGTATGACGTCAAACTCACTAGCGAGGATCAAACCGCATTCTATAAATATGAAAAGCAAAATTAGAAATGCGGATTTCACCTCCAGTAGTCTCGCATACAGTGTACTTGATTAGAAATGTCGCCTGCACAGTTTCTATGCAATCATGAACATTAACGTTCTGCAGCTTTTATATATATATATATATATATATATATATATATATATATATATATATATATATATATATATATATATATATATATATCTGTAATACAATTAAACAATCGTTGATTATGCGGTCGGTGGTAACAATTATTTTAAATCACGTTTGCGTGCTTGAAGTAGATATGAATCCAATTTTATTTAACTAGCCATCGAATAACATAGCAAAACTACCGCCAGTCGCACCAACTGACGCGTTTCGACCTTCCATGATCATCAGCAGTATGCGATGGCAAACTGACTAGTGAGGATCAATCCGCAATGCGTATATATATATGGGAAGCATCAATAGATGTATGCAATATTACTAGAGTTGAGAGTCACATATCTATTGATCCTTTCCATATATATGCATTGAAGATTGATCCACGCTAGTCAGTTTGCCGTCGTACTCTGATGATGATTGTGGAAGGTCGACACGCGTCAGTGCTTGCGACTGAAGGTAGTTTTGCTATGTTATTCGATGACTGGTTAAATACAATGGGGTTAGTGTTTACTTCAAGCTCGCAAACTTGATTTAAAGTCAAAGCTCCACCGCCCGCGCAATCAATGATTGTTTAGCTTAAACATCGTTAATTTATATTAATGATTTAAATGCGAAAAAATAATTTTGTTATTGATTCAATGTAAGTCAACAACTCGCGAAAGAAAATACTAGCGTAAATTTCTGAATGCTGTCCTAAAAATTGGAAGAGATAAAGTTGCAACTAGCATAAAATTACACTAAAATAAAACCTAGCACAGTAAAATGAAAATTCCGATAATATGTTTTTTAAATTTCAAAAAGCAAAGAAAAAGTTTTAAATTGAAAATCTTTTGTGGAACAAGTTGTAGAATGTGTATTTTCTCACATATTCAACAATCATATAGATTTCTATATTGGAAAAATCCAGCTAATAAATGTATCCTTATGTAACATGGAAGTATATTGATTTCGCGCATCACTGCAAAATCCAGATGAACAGTGAAAATTTTGGCGTCAGCAAACATATGCTACAATATGCACAACTTGAAAAATACTTCTGCATCCTGGTAAATACAATAAACGTGTTGCAGCAAATTTGTTTATTATGAACAATTAATTTGGGTATTTGATCCACTGTTGTTTTGGAAAACGGTAAGTATTTCTAAGATAAATGACCAAACTATCAATTTTTAGGCGCCAAGTTCAGGTTTGATTCTGTAATATTTATAAAATAATTTCCATTTTTATGTATAAATGTTCATACTCGTTTAGAAGGCAGAAAACACACTTTTTTATAGAGAAATAAATGAATTTGTTTTGAAATTTAAAAACATAGTTGTTGATGTTTCAAGCAAGCTTGATCACACAAGTTCGGAAATTACAGGTTAAGCATGCATGGTGTTCTAATTAAATTGATCAAAGTATGTTTATATTTGAAAACATGTTATATGTGTATATGTTAGAATAAACTAAGTATTGTATAGTGTGAGAAAGGCAACCTGCCTCACACACTGGTTAGAGAACTAGATTCCGAAACAGACGTGCCCAGATTCGAGCCCTGTCTGCGGTAAATTGTGGACAGTACATGATGAGTTCCCAATAAGGACAAAATCGGTCTACTGGAAGAATTGCCTTTTCCACACAATACAATACTTATTTTATACTGACAAAAATATGCAAATAATGCGTCAGGTGTTTATATCAAGCTCATAGCCTTGATTAAAAGTAATTGTTGTCACCGCTCGCGCAACCAATGTTCGTTTAATTGTTTGTATATAGGGTTTGAATTTTAACTTGGTAGAGTATTTCACTTAGTCCCATTATGTTACTCATTTTTTTTTCTTTTGACATTCGGATATATGTTTCCTATGATATCCTTGTACATTGTTTTCTTGTGCAGATGTTCCTATTATTCGTTTATTTTGGTATTGTATCATCCTTGTGTGCTGGAATAGTGAAAAATGTGCTGCTACTGTTTTGCGTCAAACCGAAAGATTTGCCGTTCCTCAAGGCATATCTGTTTTTTGCATGTTGTTCGGCCTATTCAATTTCGTATTGCAAATTTTGTTGATTACTTTGATTTAGTGAAGTTTATTCAGATAAGATTGCTGCACCTGCTGTATACAATTGTGGCAGCTTGTAGACGCCTCCAATTTATTATTTTAATGTTAAACGAGTTTTATCTTATTAAAGCACCTCACTTTCCGTCTGTCCATCGCGCTCCCTCGGTTGAAGCTCGGAATTTTGGATTCTAATACAAAGTAATGTTAATTGTAGCTTTGTATTCGAAAGTTAATCTAATGGGATAAACAAATTATATTTAAATTGCAATTAACATATTACAATGTATGAAAAACTCTGATTCTGATTACAAACCACGATGTGCTAGATAAAAGCGGATACTACAACACAGGTTAATCATTATTTGATAGGATATGGTATAATTATTCATGCTTAAGGCAATATATTTTCTAATAATTGGAGGAAATTAAATATAATACCTTAATGCATTCACATTTAGCGTGATAACTCCATACACTAATTTATAATTTTTGACTTTCCAATGTTGTTGAGATAGAACTAGCACATTCTTTTGCTCCGTATGTGCGATTAAATATACATATTCAGGTTATCCAGATAATAGGTCTTTTTCATAAGAAATATGAAATATTTTAACGCGATATATGATTTTGAAATTTCAAGTGCACTTATTAAGCTGAACACATAATTAACACTTTTATGTGTATTTTTCATTCCTTCGTAGCATAGTTGTTCTAATTTTCTCGTCTGACCATGACGTTTTAAATCATTAAATCACGTGAGCTTAGTATTTAACTTCATTATAGAAATATTATACATTTGTGCTTGCTTACGATCCTACCATTTGAGATCCCTTTTGTAATACGTAATTTCAAAAGTTAAGGTAAACTAACACAAATATTCACAAATATGCAACGCACGTCAAAAAAAGTACAATTTCATTTAGCTTATATTAAACGAAATTACCATGAGTTTAAGGAGAAACGGCTAAAAGAAATATTAAATATATACAAATAATGATTGCGATCTCGATTTAAACACAAGTCCCATTATAAACTTACATTTTTCAGTATCAACTAAGAATAGTATAATGTAGAAATGCAATTTTTTCAGTGGACCAGTTTAGTCCTTATTGAATATTCTTCACGTACTATCCTGAATTTGCCGCGGACAGGGCTGGAAACTAAACAGGTCTGTTTTGTAATCTGTTGATCTAACTACTGAGACTTCCCATCGCACGCTAAACCAAATTTTTAGTTATATAATAATTAATTTATATGCTTTAGTCTTTTCTTTTATGTGGAGCATGTATGGCATCTCTTTAGAAATAGAGCTCCAACTAACCACACGTGATCTATCATTACAGTACAGAAAGCACGCTATTGTGAAAGTGTTATTGAAATAAATATATATTGTTCAAAGAACAATGGTTGCGCTGTAGCCGAAAACAATTATTCAACAATTAAATAAATTATTCCTTATGTAATCACCAGTCCCATTATGCAACTACATTTGACGATATATACTAAGCGTAGTATAATGTATAAATTCAATTTATTATTTTAAAGGATTGTGGAGTACAGGCGTCATATTGAAGCATGCCACGATTTGCGATCGTGGATTGTTGGTTTGCACCATTAGTTTCACAAACAACTGATTGATTCCCATTTCCAGTCACGCATTGAGTTCATCGTCAGTCTGGCTGGGTGCTGATACGACCTCCGAAGACTTCAACATCGTTCATGCTAACCACTGGAAATGTGTTACGATCTAATCTTCGTCGATTGACGACGTCTGGATTCCTCCTTTCCGGGATAAGTATCATGCCTCAAATCACACATACAAAATGCAATGCTCACAATAGCAGATTTAAGCAAATGTGATAACCTCGTACAGAAACAGTGCTGTTAATACTAAAAAATCTATTGACTCACTAATTATTTTAAACAACAAATTGGTCTCATATACTAATCTCTCTATGTGCATATATATATATATATATATATATATATATATATATATATATATATACAATTGCGTATTATACAGGCACCCAGTAACTCTTAGTTTATATATAAACTGCAGGATAAAAGCAACGACAGCAAGTTACCTCAATAGAAATAGAGAGTAATAGAGCACGCTTGTTGGACTAAGTAATGTTCTACAATAACTAGTAATATGCATTTTCCTAAGTTAATCAACTTATAGATATAATTTTATATACATATATGCCCATATATAAAATAAACTATTATCGATATATATATATATATATATATATATATATATATATATCACCTTTAACACACCTTATACAAATTTATATAATGCACATATCTACATGTACAACTCAAATATAAGCTATAGTAGATTTTATATATATTTATGACCACAACATATATAATTATATACGAAAAATATTATTATCTACGTCTATAGAACTTATAAATATTTCTGTTTGCATAAATCCGGCTGCAATTTGTTTAACCATAAAGTTACGTATGAGGCTAACTCCCTTCTGTTATTGCATTTAATTATCTTGAATGCTTAAGCATGTAATGACGCAGATTTTTTTGAGATTTAAAGAAAATATAATAAATCAACTAAAGAAGGAAAAAGAACTAGAAAATCGCAAAATTATGGTATTACCTGATTAAAAATTTAGCAGATATATTAGAATAATAGCAGGTAGATACAATATCAAAACAGTTTAGGCAATAAATTACCTAACCAAAAAGAAAAATGAGAACCCTTTATTATACCTGGAGTATATGCGTTACCTTGCAAAGATTGCATGCTCAATTATACGGGCGAAGCCATGTGCCGATAAAGGCTCGTAGAGAGAAACACAAAACGGTTTGCAAAAACGGACACATTCAAAGATCATATCTAGCTAGACATTCAAGGGAAACAAGTCATGAAATAGACTGAGATGGACGCAAACACATGGTGTTATGCAATCGCAACAGATTAACTAGACTAAATAGAAGGTCGATTGAAATAAAATCGGCCAATAATGTAACGAATGTCACTTCGGTAGAAAAAGTATAACGCACAATATTTAATGACAGTCAAAAAGAACGGGAAGCGGATGAACCAGAGTTAATTATAAACCTGAGTAAGAAAGCCCGGTTTTACTAAGCAGATTGAGAATGACCTAGAAAGTTATAAGTTCTTATGTCTTCCTATCCTTATCTTCCTCATTAACATTATTCAGTATATTTTACACAGATTTATAAATAGATATGACTGACGATGTGCATATAAATAATTGAACACATACACTGAAATATTTCCTATATAAATCGTGAAATATAAAAGATTGACATATATTATACTCTCACGGTTACTTATATTGTTTTATAATTCTATACAAACTTATATTTATTTTACATATTTATATAATGTGCAAATAAGGTAATAAATAAATAGTGAAGTTGTCTTCTAGAATTTATTCATGGTTAACCGCAGGCACTTGTTTTATATGGGAACGTAAAGTATTGCTTTCATATATATAGACATACATGTAGATATATAGAGAGATTTGTATATCCATATATATATATATATTTATTTATTTATTTATTTATTTATTCATTATACATATATATTAAAACATATAGTATATAAATATTTATATTAATCTGTTTATATATATTAACATATTTACATATAAATATACCGAGAATTTTTTAATATATTTATATAATGTGCGGTATATAAATTTTAGAATGATTAATAAATAATTAGATTTAAATAAATAAATAAATATTATATATGTATATATGTATATATATATATATATATATATAATCATATGCATATAGTTATCAATAAATATAGTTGTTAACATAATATATTATGATTATAGACATTTGACTCTGTTTCTTTTATCATAGATATATATGAATAAATATCTATAAATTCTATAAAGGCAGATATTTATATTTCGTATATATTTATATAAGGTGTGGTCAGATATATATATATATATATAATATCATACTGTTGCTTATATTTCTTTATGCAGATGCATACTATATAACATGTGTTAAAGATATTATATATATATATATATATATATATATATATAATAATAATTTATTTTATACATATGGACATATATCTGTATAAATTATTTCTAAAAGTTGGTTAGCTTAGTAACGTGCATAGTAGTAGTTAAAGTAGATCATTTATAAAGTTTATCTATAGTTATTCCTTACAATCTCTCTCTTTCTCTCCTTATTTTGTCTTAACAAAAGCGTCGCGCTGACATTCACTCTCTTTCTATCTCTTTCTATCTATGTAACTTGTTGTCTTTGGTTTATCATTTAGGTCATATTTGAACTAATTTCTTACTAAGCTCGCAAAATCTCATACGCAATTGCATATATATATATATATATATATATATATATATATATATATATATATATATATATATATATATATATATATATATAAGTTCTCCACACCAAACAGTATCTGACACTCAATTTTGTTGGTTTTTTTAGTTTGAATTTTAACTTCAATTACCGAGACAACCCAATATTACAGTTATACCAAACATCTAATACATTTTATTTCTCCACTCCCATTATCATTTTGCATACTAGATGAGATTGAGTAAGTTTGGATTTTGAGTTAAATTCAATTGTACTGAGGTAAGAGTTCGACTGCCATTTGTAGTATATAGGTATATAGGTATATATATATATATATATATATATATATATATATGTATATAGCTGTTAGTGGGTGTTTTAATGTGCTCCATGCATGCATAGAGTTTAGTTACTGATATCAATTCTTTGTTTAAAACCATTAGTGAGTCAATAGTACTTTTGAAGTGTATAGATAGAACTCCTCCGGTACGAGAATAACGTATTTGATTAAAATTGACTTTGTGAGCATTGTACTGTGTATGCTAGATTATAGGCATGATGATGATTCCGGAAAAGAGTAATCAAAAGTCGTCAATCAACAAGGATTAGATTGTACCTCGTTTCCAGTGGTTAGAATAAACAATATTGAAGCCTTCGGAGAGCGGATCAGCACCCAGTCACAATTAGGACAAGCTCAATGCGTGATTTGAAATGGAGATCAATCAGTTCTTTGCGAAATTGATAATGCAAGGCGACAACACTTGATCGCAAATCGTGACATACTTCAAGCAATTTATTCAGTATACCGGTTCTGTCCTTTTTGGGAACGCTAATGGGCTGTCCGGAATTTGCAGCGGATAGGGTTTGAACCCAGATAAATTTGCTATGGAATCTGTCGTTCTAAACTATGCGCCATACGGCAGCACGTTAAACATAATTTTCGGTTAAATACTAACTAATGTTTTCTTGACGGTTAGTTAAGAATTCCTAATAAAGTCACAACCGGTCTAATAGATGAATTGCCTTTTTAACATTATAAAATGCTTAGTATACACCGTTAAGAATATGTATATAGTGGCACTGTTGCTTATGGCGAACTTGATTTAAATAAATTTTAAATAGCTGGCTGATTTTCGAATTATAGACTTTTCCTAGGTATTACTTTTTTAATTGTAACTAATCATTTAATAAATAACGACAAGTATTTCATCTTAAGATGAATAAAAATTAATTATTTAAACGCAATTTTAACATGGGACTTTTTATTAATGGGGCCATTACAGTCTTTTAAACCGGAATTTCTGCCTTCAGACAATAATAAATTACAATAACACGCCGCTTCATAAGTTAACGATGGAGAGAAATTTGAGCCAAATTATGAAAAATAATTTTCAAGAAATGAGTTAATATATATAATGCTAAATATTTAAAAGTGTATGTAGGAGAAACAAGCGTTATAATTGGGCAATCGTTTTACAATAATAAAATGATTGAAAGGTAAAAATTATTGGCGTATACAATGAAAGTATAGAAGTCCGATGTTTTAATATCAAACTTCCGAATCAATATTTATCGAACTTGAAATAATAGCTATAAATATGTAATATTATTCTTTAAATCAAGTTTGCGAGCTTGAGGTTAACACCAATCCTATTGTATTTAACCAGTCTTCGCACAACATAGTAGAACTACCGCCTGTCAAACATACTGACGCGTTTCTATCTTTCATGATCATCCTCAGAGTACGACGGCGAACTGACTAGCGAGGATCAAACCGCATTGAATATACATGGAAAGCAAAATTAGATATGCTGCTCTCACCTCTAGTTTCTGGGTTATCCTTTCCTCTTATATAGAGCCTATATGGTTTCCCTTTAGCCCTAACGTTCCAAATAGCCATCCTAAATCTCTTATTAAAGAACAGATACCACGGTACATAAGGAAGTGGTATTAAAAATGAACATTTATTTAATTAAACGAACATTGGTTGCGCGGGCGGTGAAAGTAATTATACTTAATCAAGGCTGCGATATTGATAAAAACACCTTACTCATTGTGTACATACATTCGTCAGTATAAATTAAGTATTGTATGGTGTGGACAAGGCTATTTATTAAGTAGACCGGTTTCGTCCTTATTTGGATTTCATCATGTACTGGCCAGAATTTGTCGCAGACATGGATCGAACCTGGGCACGGAATCTAGTGCTATGACCACTGAGCCATCCTGCCACACACATTACACAAAATTTGCAGTTATATATTAACTAATGTTTCTTGGTTAGCTGTGTCCAATAAAGAATTATCTAATATTTTATCGAGTTCTATAATTTTCCATTATGAAGATAGTGTGAAACTAAGACCATTCTTTGGCTACGCAGAACAATTTGCATATTTTTTTATAAAAAATCGAAAACCAAAGCTATATTTCGGCATTTGACGTAAAGATTTTCAAAAGAATCTAAATACACTTTAATAAAAAGTGGTTATTTCTAGAGTAATAAAGGAAGTCGTATAAGCCGCATTAATCTGCACAGTTGATATCGTTTATCTAACTAAAATCTATGGATTTACGCATTTTGCGGCATAACAGATTAAAAAATTAATATCATAAATTAGGATTTCAAATGCGTCATTAATAACGAACCTAGTGTTTTTAACCAGATTTTGACGAAGAATTGATTAAACAATTTATAAGTGGCCACCACAAGCTCGCTTTTATACAATTATTTTTTGAGTCAGTACACGATTTTCATTCAAATAATTTCTATAAATTTATAAAAGAGATTATGTTATATGTTTTGCAGTGAACTTATATACACGTAATTATGCATGAAGAGGATATGCAATAGTTGACATAAATGATCGGAATAATCGCACATATAATCTCAAATACACATACGTTTCGTACTTACTGACGTCTTATAAGATTATAATACTGTTTGTTGCGGAGAAATAATATATATGCAAGTATGTATTAGGTGCTGCGAACCTAGTAACAAATTAGTTCAGTTGTGACCAGAAGGATAAACCAAAGGCAGCATGAACGGAAAGTATAATCTCATGCACATTCGTTTGGTGCTGACTGGCGACTCATCAGTGGGATCCGGTTTTACGCCCTTTAAACACTATATATTTGGGCGAAGAATGTTGGATTGGAGATTGTATCGTCCTATTATCTCACATTAGACGATTCTAACGTCCTATTATCCCACATTCTTCACCCAAATATATAGTCGGTATTGGGCGTAATATCGGCTGCGAAAGTTGAGTCGCCAGTAAGCACGAAACGAATGTGCATGTGATTATACTTTCTCTTCATTCTGCCTTTGTTCTATCCTTCTTGTCACAATTGAACTAATTTGTTACTTGGTTCGCCACACCTAATACATACTTACTGACGTCTCATCGGTAGGAGTCGATACTACGCCCCACTCCCACTATATTGTTGGTCAAGGAATGATGAACAGCTGAACGGAACGGATACTTAATCATATGTGTATTCAAGCAGTAATGGACTTAGCGCGATGTAAAGTCCTGGGCAATTTTATTTGTAAACCATCTCATTATATATGACATATAAAGGTCTGATACTAGAACCCTGGTTTTAGAGGTTAGCATAATTTTACTGAAATTGAAACTTTCAACCTTCCTGAATAATTGATAGATCGCAAACTTGATTTAATTAATTATTGTCACCACCCGCGCAAACAATGCTTGCGTAATTGTATTACTTGATAGCACAGCATAAACTATAAATCTAGCTACAAGCTGATTATTTGCTAAGTGATATTTTTGTTTAAAAGATGGCTGATTTCTACATAATTTAAAGTATTAATAGAATTTACAAACGCTAGGTGTTCGATAAAGATATCTAACTAAATGAAACAAGTTTCTATCCGAACCAATTCAACCCCGAACTTAATATAGAATGTGTTTATTATTTTTTTCTTAAAGATCTCATCATTACATCTTTTTAAATAGATGTAAGACAACTAATCAATCATTGATTGCACTGGTCGTGCGAGGAATGTTTTAAATATAGATTGCACGACGGTAGTTTTGCTATGTTTCGCTGCTGGTTAAATAAAATTGGATTGGTTTTTATATTAAAAACGCAAACTTGATTTAAAAGAAAGAAAAGATGTATGAGTATGGATTTTACCCCACTTTAATTCCATTTAGTTCTATATCATAAAGACCATTATTTGCAGCATTAATAGAAAATTATCATCGAATTTTTAAAAAACGTGTTCTATCTAATTAAAAGTTAACAGTCCATTTGAAATTTCCACGTGCTATTTATCTAGTTTATTAAAGCGAGCTGTTTCATTTAAAATCTATCGATACCTGTGCAAAAAACTATTGGTTCCTTTATTCATATGCTACTAATTCAAAATTTTTTGCAAAGAACACACTTAAAGAAATAGGTAAATTTCATGATTATAGCCGTTTTATATCATTAAAAATTCGTTCACCGAAATTTGTCGAATTTAATACACGATGCATGCTTTTATTGCAAGATATATAGATAACAGTTGCAAAGCATCACAGTCAAAAATAAGAAGTTGTTTGCGTTCTTCAATTTGAAATTAAATTTTCTATTTATAAAATTACATCATTTTATATCACTTTATTGCAAACGTTAACAAATATTATGCTGTAAAAAGGAAACATATAACTTAAGTATTGATTTTAATATATTTTAAAATCTAAGTTTGTTTTAATACGGTTTTATATTTTTATCAAATTTATGTGAAACAAACATTTATTAGGTGTTGCAAATCTAGTATCAAATTAGTTCAGTTGTTACCAAAAGGATAAACCAAAGACAGCATGAACGGAAAGTATATTCTCATGCAAATTCGTTTTGTGCTTACTGGTGACTCATCAGTAGGAGCCGCTGTTACGCCCTTTTACCAGTACATATTTGGGTGAGGAAAGTGGGACAATAGGACGGTAAAATCTCCTAGACGATTGTGTAAACCTATAGTAATGAAGCTTACATCATATAAAGTCTCGAAAATACGACTTCCACGCCAACACACTCTATATAATATATATACCGAGTCTGTAAAGGATACCGACAAAAGTGAATCCAATTTGTTACTAGGTTCAAACAGCTAATACATACTTGCATATATATATATATACATATATATATATATATATATATATATATATATATAGGTTCTCCGCAAATAAAGCGGTATTTAACTGTTATGTATTGAATTGAATGATTTCATGCTTACCCCGAAATGTGATAACTGATATCGATCACAGCCAGAGTTTATGGATTTAATGGAGTAACATGTGTTCAGATATAGTTGTGATTCTCAATTTCGGTGAACTATAGCACAAATTCATATTCATCATGTTGGTACCATGTATCGACTCGGCAAACGTAGTGTTAGCACCATGGTACCTTTTCGGTTACTAACACAATAGCCATAGTGTTAGTACCCTTTACAGACTCGCTATATATATTATAAAGTGTGAGTTAGCGTGAAAGTCGT
>JAQBSW010011186.1:0-21096 GCA_029291075.1 Eudiplozoon nipponicum | reverse complement strand
ACATTCAGTTATTTATACGGTTTAGCACTTTGTCTGAATTAAAAGAATTATCCAAATGAAGGCTTATTATGTGCTTTAGTGATCTAATATTCAACACACGTTTCTGTATTGAACAATTTTACTTAAAATGATCTCTATCAATTATACAAATTTAATATAAACAATGCATATTAATTCCAATCTAGCTAGTAAAGATTGAGAAGTGTGACATGATACAAGATGTTAAAGGATATATTTTCGTAAGTTTTTATGAAGTAATATTCACGTTCAAGATGTATTGCAGAATATTAGTCTTACTTTATATCATTTTAATCATTTTTGTATTCCATTGTAAATATGCTACAGAATACCATAGCTAATGTGTTTCAGGAATGGTTTTAGAATCTTATAAGCGTATACAATTTACCATTCGATTTATTATGAAAAAATTAGAAGTTTCGCCTTAGTCGTTCTACCGTTTAACCTATTTAACAAAAATTATTTTATTTATTTATTTGTATTTTATAGCTCTATTCAATTAAGTTGCACTGTCACGAACAAAAAAACTAAAGATGATAAACGTTTAAAAAATCATGAATTGCGCAGGTGGTAATAGTGATTTTAAAATAAAGTTTTCGAGCATCCGATTTACACCAACCAACTTTTATTTAAATAGTTACACAACCTAGCAAGACTAGGGTCAATCACGTGTCTCAATTTTTTCATCCTTTTTTGAATATATTCAGAGCAGGTCGATAAATTTATTAATGAGGTTCAAACAGCAGTGAATATAGACAGAAAAAAATATATGCGGCTTTCAACTGAAATAGTTTCACATTCATCAAACTTAACAGGAAATGACCGCTGCACAATTTCTATGCTGTTAAAATCATTAACGTTTTGCAGGTTTCGCTTCATGTGTTAAAGTTATAAAGTGAACGAATTATCGATTGCGCAGATGGTGATAATAATTCTTTTAAATAAGTTTACGAGCTTGACTAAGGAACCAATACAATTGCATTTAGTCATTCGAAAAAATATTAAAACTCTCGCTAGTCACACGCAATAATTGTTTCGACCTGCCTGGTAATTATCCGGATCTGACGGGAAACTGATAAACGAGGCTCAACTCGAAACGCAAGGTTATTAGATTTAAGAGCCGCCTCTGTTATTTTGTTTCACTTGTATGTGCGTTGCGGGTCAAACCCTTTTAGTTAGTTTGCCGTGGTTTACTTATTATGACCACGGTATTTTGCCCAGTATGTCTGAATGACGGAAGTTTCGCAATGCTGTGCGACCGTCAAAATGCAATAAGATTGGTGTTATCTCAAGGTCGAAAAATTGAATTTAAAAAACGTAAATCTAAGGAAAGTTTTCAACTGCGTTTATTCAATCGGTTGTTGTAAATCTACTGGCAGCAATCAAAGACTCAATTAAAATGAACTGATCATTTGATTAACAGAGGATTGTGCCTTGCACATTTAATTAATGAATTTTTTTCCAGTACCATTGTTCGAGTAACTTCTTCTATCGACAGTTCATCATACGATATATTTAAATTTATGAAACAACTGTAAAATCTTACTGTACGATATTTTCTTTAATTGGATTATCAGCATATGTATACATACAACAATATGGGACGCATGACTAAATAAAACTTATTATGAGAGTAATAAGCATAAATAATGAAATATGAATGAGAATTAATCCTGTAGTCCTGGTATGCATTTATTTGCTTTGCTGAGTTGCTGGCAGAAGAAAGTTGGTGAATATAAGTACTTATAATTTAAAATTGAGAAAAGTAACTGAGAACAACTCGGTTATAACCAAAAACAGGTTAGAGAAATTAGACATTCACTTATATTTCAAGTTTTCTAAAAAAATATCTAAAATGTTTAACGGTGAAATTAGGATAGGAAATAAAACTGTGTTAAAAATGTCCTACATTATATTGAATTTCGTAATATAATCTGTATATTCATCTACAGTAAATATATATACATATATATATATGTATATACAATTACTTAGTTAAAGCAAAATGATAAATTTATTTGGGAAGAATAATTTTATTTAGATTTTGCCGAAGAAATGCAGTTCAACGCAAAAATTAAATTCAATAGATAGATTATTTTTGCAATAAATGCCTCTACAGACACTAATTGTTTCCTTGGTGTCTGTATTATGTAATATATACAATATATATATATATATATATATATATATATATATATATATATATATATATATATATATATATATATATACATATATTTATATATTTCACATGTGTGGTTAGAGTGCCATTCAATATCTTTGTTTAAGTTACATTGTTTTTCTACATAGCATGCATCTTGAAATTTGTTTATTGTCGGCTAATTGCATACCATAAGTCTGACGAAAGTTGGTACAATGCTTTCTCGTACAGATTTTATTGCTTGCTTGTCTTTTTTGTTCCGCATTATACGAGTATAGGTGTCTTGGTGAATTTTGTACAAATCCTTTTTCGTGAAATGTTTGTAGTGTTTACTACTTTCGCAGCACATATTTTTCATCCCTGACCTTTTTCTATATGCATTTCTACTGCGGATTTTGTTGCTAGCGTTACATTTTGGGACGTATTATCAAATGGGATTTTTTGTGCTTACAGAATAGATATGTTGAATCAATATTATTTTATGTTACATGTAGAAATCATCTAGTGGCGATGCTATACATCTGCCTATAGCAGCACCAATAAACTGATCTGAGAGCTCTCCAATAGAACGTTAATTGCGAGATTAATATGTGTTCTTTAATGTATTTCACACATATCGGAAAACATAGGTATCCAACTGGAATGAAGCAACAATGGATCACTGACACGATTTCGGATGAAATGACCGTACACAGTATTTTTATAAACTGTTTGATTCTTGGTTACTTTGCAAATTTCTTGTCCATTAGTTTGTTTGATAATTAAACCGAATCTTTAGCAGTTATGCCCTAAGGTTTCTTCGAATTGGCTGAAAGATTGCGTGAGAACTTAGTATTTACACATTGTGGAATATTCTTCATAGAATTCCGCAGCTTGTGTAAGCATTATGTATTTTTACCTTCCATATAATCTTGCAGGATATGTGCGTATCGGTTTCGTTTTCAGAATTTTGTACTGGAGTTCGGATCCTCCTCTTGAATATGCCACTGTTGCTGCGACGCCGTTCACCATTTCCCTGCGGATAAGATTACCAATTTTTTCCAAACTTTATTGAATTATATTCTTGTTTGGTGTCTTGAATGAACCATGACTAAACGACTTGAATTTTCTCTATTCCTCATCTATAAGCGTCAGATGCCCGTATAAAGGTTCCTCACTCTTTGCCCGATGTAACCAAGCATATAGTTCCATCAGTTTCACGAGTTTGAACTTCAATTTGTGACTTAATGTGATACTCTTATTTCCCTTGAAACTCTTTAATGCTACTGCGTTGCATTATACCGGGTTGACACGTCTTGCTATGTCAGCAGATATATTTTATAGCATGTAACATTGCTCCAAATGGAGATCTTTCTTATTCATATCTTAAATCCATTTGACTTGAATAGTTGAGGATAATAATTTAAGATTGGATGGGGATTTTGATTTGTAAAGGCATATATCCAAAGTCCTTGGCAACTCTTATTTCTCATTCTCGCATAGTATTCTTTAACTAGTCTATTTTTTCTGTGAAAATTGTCGAGTGCCTCCTTCTTATGTCCAAATGGCCGCATTTTTCTCTAAATGTCGTCTACTCTTGCATTAACCTCACCGAACGTTTTGACTAGAAGACAACTTAGTGGTCCTTTTGTTAAATTCATTTTCAGTCATTCCCGTTTCACATAATTGGATGAGCATATCAGTAATAGACATACACACTTCACACACAACTATCTTGTGAAAGGACAGTCTGAAGTATAAATATTATAGCAGGAGGAAATAGTGCACTTACTTCATTAATTTGTTTTTAAAACTTGTTATGTTGAGTGTACTAAAGATGGCAGTCAACAAATTCTGCCGAAATATAATCAATGAACGAAACAACCGTAATTCATTCCTGTGTTAGTAACAACACAGATCAAGTAATTTTTATTAAACCAGTTACGCTAAATTTAACAATTTATTAGCTTATTGATCGATATTTATTGCTTTCGACGACAGTGTTTCTGGAAAATTTCAGGCACAAAATGTGATTGTACACACAGCTGAAGGAGCAATAATAGTTCAGACAGTTTTCCACGTAAACATTATGTAGAAAAATATATTTCATGTCTGCCGGTGAAGAGGCTGATTATGGTTTTGTAATATTAGAAGTGGTACCCATTATTAACTTGAGCAATATATCAAAAATTAAACAATCAATGCTTGTGCAAGTTATAATAACATTGTCTTAATCAAACTTACATATTTGATATAAAAACCAATTCCATTGTATATAAAAAATCGCTCACCATAGCAAAATCATTAATTATTTGGAAGTAAGACAAGCACAATCATTGTCAAAATGAAAGACAATTTATTTGTGAAAAACCTTTGTTAAAAATTGCTAAAAATATTTCAACTAGGCTAAACTACAAAAAACATCAAAAACCCCTTGTTATTACAAGGTGTTCCAATTGACATTGAAAATGTAGTAGTTTCTAGAAAGCGGTACTTTGAAGACCAAAGTTTACGGAACAGAACATTAAAACAGCAGCGTGTCAAAAATGTTAAAAATGGAACCGGCGAAATAATTTAGCTTATGGATTAGGAAAATATGGTTTGAGCACAGATTCGAGGAGAAGAAGATTTAATGAAAAACATGCAAATTAATAATTATACGCAGTAATTCATTGCTATTTACAGGTCATTTTGCGCGCTTCCATTAACAAGATATAATAACGAGACAGGAAACTTGAAACTATCATACTGAGGTGAGCTTACAGAATTAAAATAGTATTGCTTTTAAACGCTAAATAGCTACTACCTTCATTCTCTTAATCTCTTACTGTTTACATTTGCCAATTAACTTGCGATTGAACATACACGCAAAAACAAAGAAACCAATTATTTGAAGCCACCGATATCTGACCGGGAAGTTGGTTCAACGATTCAGAGAATCATGCGCTTAATAAGACATAAGTAATAATATTATCCAAACAGAGCACCAAGAGCGCATTATTACTTTCTCCATTCTTCAGAAAGCGAAGTCGAAGTAACCATTAAAAATTTATTTATTACTTTTTATAAAGCAGCAGGACGACTCGCTGAATGATAACAAAAAAAATAATTGAAGAGTTTTTTTCTATTTTAGATATCAGTACGAATATTCTGCTATGAAAGTCACATTGCCATGCCAGTACAGGATGAATAAGTTCCAGTTTGCACAATTTTGGACGTCTTATTGAAGCAACTAAGCGAAGTCAAGTAATAAAGGTGACTTTCGATTTGGTGTTCCGATATTGATTATTAATTAACGTTCTGCGGATCTACATAACGTCCACGACTACAAAGAAAATGTAAAATGACAGGTAGCTTGACAGTTTTAGTGAGAAAAGCAGAGTGGGTCAAGAACAATGAAAAGATAATCAATATAATAGTTCGGTAGAGGCTTCGTCAAATTTATGCTCACCGTCCACACATTCGCTTTCTTTTTGCATGAAAGCTGCTGCAGTTTTTTATCTGATGTTATTTGACAACGTGTGCCTACTTTTCCATGAATAGCACCTACTCGAACAAAATTTACTTAAACGTGTGTGACGTGCCTGCAAATATTTATTTCGAATTTAAAGAATGATTATTTTCTAAATGACCATACGAATAGCTGATACACAGAAATTATGAAAATTAATATATTTAGCTGTAATACACATATTATAGGGCTGTGCATCATTTCAATATCCATACTAGGTAATTAGAAATTTTTACAGACAAAAAAGTTACAGGAAAACATTCAACGGCTAATTACTTGATAAGTTAAATTACTAGTGCAGATTCAGAAGTCCAGAAGTCCTTCTAGTACCTTTCTACATGTCTCCTGATCATTCGTTAGTGATCTGCTGAGAAGACGCACATAAACCAGTAGATTCAAAGAAGGAGGATGTGGCAATTACTGCATTGAAGTCGTGGTAAGTCTGCAGCTACACAAAGAAGGCTGGCAGTCGTAGAATTCCATTTAATATTTCAAACTATAAAAAAGGCCTGAATGGGCAGCTAAAAACGTTTAGCCTAAATAGCAACGAGCAGTGTGCAAAAACGCAAATAATCAGCGCAGTAGCAGGCAACAGTGTTTGCAGGAAGTGAGCAAATCACGGTGTCTTGTGAGCAAATGCATTGTTTGCAGGTCGCACGTGAATGATTAATGGTCGGCTCAGATTTCTTGCTTCTTATTGTTCCAGTGCCAGTAAATGAAAGTGCGAATGAAATTTCAATTAATTGATAATATGTCGACGATAAAATTTAAAATCGATACGTACTTTATTGAATGTTAAGAAAATTACCTTTAATCTACATTTGATTTTACATTATATGTTTTCACAGAGAGTGCCTCGATTTCTGTATGCTAGCCAAATAGGCCACCACAGCATTTAATATAGTCTGTCATGGCGTTTGTCTCTAAAACTTAAAGTTATTTTGTGTAAATTGTATCGAGACTCACGTAAAAATATTTTGAAAATTTTAAAGGAACGTTTCCGCGGAATTTTACAAATTTTATGCAAAACGACCATTTTAATTAAATCATAATAAACCAATCAATGCACAGAAAAATAAATGTTATTCCACATAAAAACGGGGTTCATCTTTAATAATCACTTATGAAGTAACCGTCAAATTTTCAGACACAGGTTCTCTAACTGGATGAAAAACATCATGTTCTTACAAACGACACGTAGCGTGACCCGTTCTGCGAAGTACATGCCATTTTAATTTGTGTATCAACTTAAGAATGTTTTGTAATTCTTTGGTTCAGATTGAGTCTACTTGGCATCAATATAGCCTTAAGTTCAATTGGAAATTCCAGATCTATCATTGTAGGAAAGACGCACTTGGAGAAGATATTATTATGTGTATATTTTTGTTTAAAAATGCAGATTGCAGGTAGAAGCCAATAAAAATCATCGAGTAGAAGAGTGTTATCTTAACTGGACAAAAACAATATATTTTCAGAATTGCCACGACAGAAGCTCATATTGAGGAACATTTATTCAGTAATGCGTTTTCATTCACCTTCTCATTTAAGCCGTGCACGAATTGCAATTTTTAGTTATATTCTCACTAACATTTGTAAGCACGGACTATCTTTCTCGTTAGACATTTTTCGCATTGCTATAAATCTCAAGATAAGATTGACAACCTTATACTTTTATTATAGAACAGGCACAATATCACATGTGAATTTATACTTAGTAACGCTATTATGATAGACTTGTATATATTTATGTTTTCAGAGTAAGCAAACAACAACGGAAGGGAGAAAATACAATTTAGTCACGCCTTGAAGCCCGGACTCGTCAATACTAAGAACTAATTTTTAAATAGAAAATAATACCGACATTTCTCTAATTATTGACATTTCTTTGCTTCCTCGTACTATTATTCGTATAATAGAAAAGATATGTTAATTAAAGGTAAGCCGTATAGCTTTAATGGAATTTATACATACTAATTAATAAGTATATATATATATAGATATATATATATATATATATATATATATATATATATATGCATTTTTCTAACTTTTATATCATCGATAAGTCAGTTCTTGAGATCAGAAAACATATATCAGTACTCTATTACTCTCCTCGTATAAGATGGTCTTATAAAATTAATTTATTTTATTAGAAGCTTAATGAAGCTTATGTTTTTCATGCTTGCATCACCTGAACGGCGGCGAATGAAATTTTCGTTTTGGCAACATCCATCAATTTAGAACGATTATTTTAATCAAGATTTCGATCTTGACATAAATAACTGTCCCCTTCAGTATAACCTAAGTATTTTTTAGTGTAAAAAAGACAATGCATCTTGTAAACCTGGGCACGTATTCTGCGGTATATGATGCTCCAACCACTGAGACTCCATGCCGCCCACAGTGGTAAGAGCACAAGATTCCGAAGCGGAGGTGTCCAGATTCGAGCCTTGTCAGCGACAAATTCTAGATAGTACGTAATAAGTTACAATAAGGTTGAAACTGGTCTACTGGCTGAATTCCTTTTTCTACATTAAACAATTCTTTGTTTATACTGACACATTTCTGTACATTCTAGGTCAGGTGTGAAGATCACGATTTTGATTAAAGTATTTGTTATCTCAGCCCCAAGAACCAGTGTTGGTATATTTAAGAACGATTTCTGTATCTGTATCATAACTTTTCACAGCATGATTTGGTAATAAAAAATGGAATAAATATCTGCAAAATTTTTGCAGCGGACATGGGGCTTTAGCGAAGCCGTGTTTATTGTGTCAAGTTATTAAATTTATTTGTGCGCCAAGGATATAAGCTTTTTAACTGTTTTCAATAATCATTTGTGAATTAAATATATTTTTCTTTCGAAGAACAGAATTTTCTACTTGCCAAATGTATTACTTTGTATTATTTGAAATATTTTAAATGAATTTTAAGCTAAGTTATTCGATTTTTAAGGTTGCTTGTTGATTTTACTTTGTTTTAAAAAGAATTGTGCAGCAATTACACGCTTTTTAATATATTTATGATCCAATAAGCAATTTATATCTTATCGGAATTACGTACGCATAAGGATAGGCGGACTAAAATTTATACCTGACCTTAATTGCAGTTGTAGCTCACTGACACATCGAAAAACCAATCAAAACAGTTCACATGTATTCAAATAGGACAACGTCTGTGTATGAAATACTTTTTTGTGTGTTTTATATAAAATTGCAAATTTCATACACGTAACTGAGAAAATGTTAAGATAAGTAGCCTACAATGCAATTGAATTTCAAGCCCTTGTGCCGTAGACTTGAATTAGTTTGCTTCTTTCAGTTGAGCTTTAAGTGATTACGAATGCTGTTACTAAACTAGCTGTGTATCGCCGACAGTTATTAAAAAATTTACCAATGCATTTCCAGAGAACCCTAACGCGAACATTTTACGCTGTACGAATCTTATAACTTGGTTCAAAATTCTATATATAGCCAAACCATGGAAACCACGCGATAGGGATGAGAAAAAAATTCGCAATTTCTTGTCAATAATTGAAGAAATCATAATAAGAGCGAAATCGGTCTACTGTATGAATTTATTTTTTCTACACCACACAATCCGTCATTTTTACTGACAAATTTAAATATAATGGGATTTATGATTATATCAAGCACTTAACCATAATTTTAATAGATTAAAACGAGGAACCGCAAATAGGAATTCGTATGAAGTCGATGACATTATACCTTATAACAAACAAGCAAAACTATTTTGCACATGCTCTGTCAGAATGTTCGAAGTAAGAACGTAAACAGCGTAGTTGAAACAAACGATGTTTAGTCATTAAGATAAAAAAGCCAACACAGCAAAAACATGCGGCAAAAATACAAATAAACACTGCTTTTTGAGATATTTAGCCTTTATAGATGAACTAAAATTGCACTAGGTAAAGAATTTTAAAATGCTTTCGTCCAGTGCATTAAATATGTTCATATTCATCCAGATTGGCAACACATTTAATTTCCTTTGTACGCTCATCGCTAGAAATCACCAATCATTCCTTATGCTAAAAAATCATCCTCAAATTCTTCTCAATATTTGCGTCATCCATATTTAATGAAGTTTTACTGGTAAACATTTCATGCAAGTCGCTAATGGTATTGTTTGGTCTACTGGCAGATTTTGAACTTTGCTGTCTGCAAACATCAAAGCTACAAAAATTTATTCAATATTACTGTCATACTTATCTGAGGAATGTCGATAAGAACCTTATAATAATTAATGAAAAAGTCGATACAAATGACACGCTTAAAGGTTTTAACTATATGAACGAGTATATTCGGTTTACTTTTGAGCGCAATATTCTCCACTCTAATGCATTGGTCTCCCCTACTGTATTGGTTTTGAAAATGGTAAGGGGTATTGCCGGGAAGTGCATCCAATAATACAACACGTTCCCAAATTCATTAAAGGGTAAACTTCATAGGCATTTTATCTTACAGACAAAATAGTATCTGTTATGAATAATTGTCATGACAAGAATTGGCGGTACTCAATAGAAAATAATTGGAAAGCGGGTATCTCGAAACGTCTGTTTTAGAATGTAATGAGTAAAAACAGTGAAAAAAGCGATCAAAGCCATACCAAATCAAAATAATAGGTATGTCAATGTACCAATTAAAATGAACGTACCATCGTAAATAATTACTTTCAGAAAAAAATTCAATGAATTTTTGGATGCCTAATAAAGCACTAATGTTTTTTTATACGACAGAACGCCTCTTCGGTTAAAATGTATAGGATAGTTTCCAGAAAACGAACAGCAAAGCTTTGAGAATTATACGAATTCAATAGCTGTTTACTGTGCTATATAGGTCAGTCGGACTGATTAATAAGGATAGGAACCAAGGAAATTTTAGATTGAACGTAGCAGTCAAATTGGAGAGTGTTTCCGCAATGGATAAACATATAATTGACCGAAAACTGGTTGCTGGGGCAGTGATAAATTTACTTTTAATCACGGTAGCGATCTTGATATAAAAAACCGATCCACTATGTACATAAATTTATTAGTATAGACGATGTATTGTGTTGTGTAGAAAAAGCAATTCCACACAACAATATACTTAGTTTAATACTGACCAATGTATACAAATAAAAGGTAATCACATTGTTTAAAATAAAGACACATAATCAGGTGGATTTCCAAGTTTTACGTATAGCGGTGACTACTGTAATAAAAAATCTGCTATCCTCATCGAAATATAAAAAGTTTAAAAAAATTATTTAAATAAAAATTAATGATTTTCTTAATCTATTTTAATCAAGTAGTCATCTAAATATAAAAGACCAATGCCACTATATATATATATATATATATATATATATATATATAGATATTGGCAGTGCGTGAAGACTTCTCAACCAGCCTTCTGAACAAATTGTCTTTCAGCATTATTCGACGCTTAGTTTTTACTGAAAAATGTATGTATATCTGGACTGGTGTTTCCAATAAGATCGAAATCTTGATCTAAATACCTGTTAATGCCACCAGCACAACCCATTTCGTTTATTTATATAAATATTGACTTATCCGCGTGGGTGTGCCTGAAAATTGACGCCTCTCGATCCTACGTTATAATATATATTGTATACGTATTAAATCCAAATCACTCACTCTTTATTTTCTAAATTACGAAATAATGAAAATTTGATTTATATAGTAAAGAAAAGGCGTGCTTCAACTGTATTTTATATGCTTGCCGTATAATAAATATACTCTTCAGTAAAATTCAAATTACAAGCGCTTATAAATTGCTCAAATAAATTTCATGCAAAGCTATTTTATAATTCGTTGTTAGCTTTGATAATATGGTCGGTAAAATAAAGGCTCGATAATTATATTTTGCATAGTATTAAAAGGTAAATTTCCTTACATTCATACTTTCCAAGAAAAATACGTGAAAGATTCATTATTTTTCATTTTATATCATTTAAATTCGTACCAAATACGCTCACCGTGATTTCAAAACTGTAGTTTTCTCAGAATAAAACGAAGATGACTGTTTTAGGCTTGTGTAATTAATGTTATGTGAACGTGGCTTGCTATTGCATACATGGAAAACTTTTACTTTTTCATACTGACCATAACATAATTATGACAGAGGAATCCAATTTGTAATTGTACCATTTTCGTACATTGATGAATTAACCCGATCAGCTGACAACACACAGATCTATTGAGCCCGAATTTTATGTTCAATTATAGATAATAGAATCACATCTTTTTCCAAATGCACGGATCTGTGTAGGAGGTACTTTTGATATTTTTATAAACTTGACAAAATTATTGCTCTCCATATAGATACAATTTTAGCGCGTTTACGTTATAACGCAAATAAGGGAAATTTCGGAATTTGTAAATATCTATAAAATAAGGATATACATGGGAAATATACAAAAATCTCTCGAACATTTGGCATTTGACTTTAATATCTAATAAAAATTAAAATATATATTTTTAACGTACAAGCTATTTGATTAGACGCAGTTGGAGACAGCATTTGATTAATGTTTATGCTGGTAAAGTTAGCGTCGAAGTAGAATCCCGCGACAACTGGTAAACTTGAACGTCGGAGGGTGCTATCTCTATGCAGTAGAGGAAGGGATAGCTCGGACTTTTTAGTATCTAAAATGATTGATAATAATAAAAATCAAAGTATGTTACGTTAGTTGCCAAGTTACAAGTAGGTATGAATATTTAATTATAATCTTGATTCTTAATCGTCAAATCACAACTTGCTATATATATATATATATATATATATATATATATATATATATATATATATATATATATACTTTAATATTTTCATTGCTTTCAAATATTACATTATTTATTTCTTATTAGAAAGACAAAAACCTATAATAACAAAATTGGTAGTGGCCATTTATTGCGAGAGTTCTAAATGTCACTTTCCAGTCATTCTTTTCTTTTCATCCGTGGTTTTAATTTGAATATTGGGTGGCAACTAGTCCGACTCGGTTTTACCTCTATTTATTGTTTGGGCTGATTATTAAGTTTATATGCGTTTATGGTTATTTGCATGTAGACGTTTTTCTCATTGTTTTGCAAAATGATGCCTGAGATCTGGTCATTCTTGTTTTCATGGATTGAGAGCTCATTAACTGTCCACATTGTCGGATGTTACGATTTCGTATGTTTTTTCCCAAGATTTTTGTCCTTTGATTCGCCTGCAATTCAACTCACATTACAATATGTTAATATTAAAGTGTAATATAATAAAGTAGGTATGCAATGTGTCTTTAACTTACATGTATCTCACTTATAGTTATACGAACATTGGTTGCACGGGCGGTCATAACAAGTACTATAAACAACGTAGCTATCTTTATATAAACATCTGACCCATTAAGTAAATACTTTTGTCAGTAAAAACTAATAAATGTTTAGTTTAGAAAAGGCAATTCATCCAGTCGGCCGGTTTCCTCCTCATTGAGAACTCAATAGGTACTGGCTAAATTTGTCGCGTGTCCAGGTTTAAGTCCTGTCCGTGGTAAATTCTGGCCAGTATTTGATGAGTACCCAATAAGGACGAAACCGGTCTACTGGAAGATTTGCCGTTTCTACACTATACTGTTATTTGTTTCTACTGAAAATGTACTTAATGGGTCAGGTGTTTATAACGAGATCTCAACTGCAGTATTTACTCATTCGTTTTGTCTGACTTGCTATAGTTTTTCTATTTTCTACGATTATTTAGAAACAAATATATTGGTGTTTATCGCAAGCTCCAAAACTGGATTTGAATAATTTATGCTATACTTTGCCTCAAGAAAATCGACACGAAAAACCGAAGTTACATTTAAGGGTTAACCTGTAGCCTGATTGATTTATTATAAATTGACTATTCAAATTGCACAACATACATGATTTGTTTTCGAAATATACTCAATAAAATAGGGCACAAATTATAGCGGAATTTACTGACCTTTCAACATTGTAATATTTTATTCTAATTTTCACTTTTTTAATTTGGAATTTTAATGAAATAAGCAATTAATATCCGGACGAAAATACTTCTGCAGATTTTATTTGACAAGCAATGTTGATTAAAAATGTCTGAATTCCAATTTATAACTTAAATTCAGGAAAATTTAATATAGGATAATTTGAATTAAATACCAAAGCCAATTTTATTAAATTTGACAGGTATAATCGAAGAAATGATTATCAAAAAATTACACAAATGCGGCTCGCGTGTTTCAGCGAATTTACAGCATACCAATCAAACGAATTCACCTTTTTTAAAGTAAGGAATTTATTTCTCCGTGATAGTGAAAATCGCAGTCTAAAAATATATGGACCATCGAAAAGCGACGGTAATAAAGCAATATCTTACTTAGTCATCACTGGATAAATAGCTTGCACAATGCTTAGATTATACTAACAAATTTATACAAAAAATAGGACTAGTGCCCACAGATAGATCGTAAACTTGAGTTAAAAACGTGAATAATTGTCATTTTAAGATTAAATAAATTGAGTTACACACACACACTATATATATATATACTTATATATATATATATATAATCTAAGAATACTGGATAAAAATGACTACTAGTATTATAAAGAATTTGGGTAATACTATAAATTAATAATAATATCATGGTAATCAACAAATTACGGACAGTACGTGAAAATTTCCCAATATGGGCGAAAACGGTCTACTGGATTAGTTGACATATCTAAATTATACAATGCGGAGATTGCACTAAAATATTGTTTGCAAACACATAAATCATGAAATAATTTGGCACGTTCTGTATATTATTCGCACAACGGGGCAAATCTACTACCATTTGAACCAAATCATGTTTCGAATTTCTCTTTTATTTTTAGACTACGTACGTCGAATCAGAAAATGTTTGAATAAAAATTAAAATGGCCAAGCAGCACGAATTGTATAAAATTACAAATATTAAATTTGCGAAAATTAAAAAGCAAGATTTTTTAAAGGCGATGAAATGTTTTTTATCTTAAAATATAAATATACGCCGAAGTGTTCACTTTAATTTTTATATAAATAAAATTGCACAGATTATAAGAAGAGAAACAAATTTATAAACTTTATTTCAATTAAGCAGGTCTCTAAGACGAAGATAAAAATTGAATTATGTAATAAAGAGCGAGCTTTAACTTTAAAAATAATAATGCATTAATAAATCTGAATAAACAGGAAAATTACCTCCAATCTCTGATAATTTTTTGGATAATATAACTCCATAGACAAAATGTTTCAAATATTAATGCTAATAGGTCTATCGTGTGTGAAAATCTTCAATCAAAACTCATAAGTTACTAAAATTAATAAATAAACAAAAAAAATTGCAGAAGACTATGACCTCATAGAATGTAATCTAAATTCTTGTTAGTTTTTGGCAGCAAGTACTCGTGTCCAAATATATAGTAATTATTCGAATTTGACACTTTTAATCAAAAGCACATCCTGCTTATTTGTAAAGCTTATTTTTGTATAATTTAGATTAAAATTCTGCCGTAGATTAAAGATTTAGATCTAGTTTTGATGCACAACCGGACCACAATTTTTAGAACACAAAAGGTGTAATAAAACGCTGTAAAATATAATAAAATAAGTTTAGCAGATATGATGCTTTATAAGTATGATCAAAATCCTCAGAATTTGTTAAATGTAAGCATTAATATCTATTACATTATTATAAATATGAATTATTTGTTATTGAATGATAATAAATAAATTTGCTACTTTTTTTGATCAAAATAATTACTTCCCGAAACTTTTCCTATATTTTTGAATTTATTAAAAGGTCACCTGTCGTAAAATAAACGTTTATCGCATTTATAATTAGTTTACAGACATATATACGTTACTTGGCTTAAAATATATCCGCTCGTTTCTTCTATAATCGGACATATACTGAGCCTAGTGGAAACATAACTAAGAAAAATAAAATGGCATTACACATAAATTGTTTTGAGTATTAGATATTCGGTGGTTATCTCGTTCGAATTAACAAAGAATATAGTAAATACTATTACTCCTCTGATGTGCAAAAACAAAAATAAAACTTCTCAACAACAAGAACCGTTTCTTTCACCATTTGATTTTCAATGTTCTCTTATTCGAGTAATTAACCGTCTGATTGGTCCGCCTACGTAAGTTGATGGAAAAGTTGCGCATGTATATTGGCAAAAAATATTAAAGATCGAAATATAGACATAAAATTAATACGCGCTTATGATTGCAAAAACGTTGTTATAATGGAAGAATCAAATTATTTACAAAAGATGGAAAACGTGCTGAATAAAATTTTTTAAAAAATCAGGCGTCTAGATCATATATCAGATGAAATAGACAAATTAGACCGAAAACTAACAAGTAAAATTAAGATCTTGATAGAAGCTGGTTTAATTGATGCAGCCTTTGCACAGAAATTCAAACCGGTAGCACCATATACACCAATAATGTATGAATTGCAAAAACACACATTAAATGTTGTCCTGTTCGACAAATATTAACAATGGTCATTTTTCCCTTCCGTGCATTGACTAAATGGTTAGTCGGTATACTGGAACATTTGCGCAAATTACTAGGTATATTATTCGGTTTCAGATTCTCTTGAATTTATCAACAGAATTCAAGATTTTAATGTTAAAAGCAAGATTATGGAGTCTTTTGATGTTACATGTTTGTTTACAAATGTCCTAATTCACGCAACCATAGGCATTATAGTCTTAACGATAGACCAATACATATTACTGCCACTGGTGCCAGGTCACACTCTACGCATGCTAATCTTACTATGCATACTATGTATCCTTTAAATGGAAGCCTCCATAAACAGATTTATGGTTTGGCAATAGGGAGTCCACTGTCTACAGTTTTGGCTGAGATTTTTCTTTGTCATCTTGAGGACATAGGTAAATTGGCTCAATACATAATGTGCTTTGATGATATTTTCCCTGTTCTTAAAAGCAGGTCACAATCCCGGACATTGCTTCAAAGTTCCAACAAAGCGCTAAGAGTATCAGTTTCTCGTCAGAGAAAAAGAAAGATGATGGAATGTGTTGCTTAGATGTACTAATAAAGGAAGATACTAATGGTAAATTAAAAAAAAAACAATTTACCAGGAACCAACCTAGTCTTCATAGAATTTGCATTACAGCAATTTCGTGCCTTCTAATATATAAATTATCAACAGTTCCGGGTTGCTTTTTAAAATGTAACAGATTGGTTAACCCAGATTCGAAACGTTACAAAAATACTAATGTAATAAATTATGTAAAGTCTAATTGAATCAATTAATACAGTGGAAAGTCAAAAGAAAAAACGTATTTCAGACGAAAAAAGAAAGCAGTTTACTTGAAAACCTAATTTAAATGAGATGCAAAACCCAAAAGCAAGTTGAAGTTACATTAACACGCATATTTACTGCATCTGAACTACGAGTATTATTTACATTAACACACTTTCTGTAACCAGAAATCAAAAAGAAACAGCCGTTTATGTCGACCTTAACTATTATTTACCAATATGCATGTGCAAGTTGTCGATCATATTATGTAGGCCGATCGTCCAGACGGTTAATTATTCGAATGAGATAAAATTGCAACTTCAACAACTGTTTTAAATCAAATGCTGAGAACACGTTTACCATTGCGCAACATATCGTTGAAACCTCATACACATGTCCTCCAGATGTAGCATTTAATATTGATAGTAGGAACTAATTATGTTTGTTGACCTGAAGGTTACGTATGTCACGGAAACGAGCTTCATCTGCATGCAAATAGTCATGCATGATTTTTGGAAAACGCCTGTAAATCCGCTTGACTTGTAAAGGGATTTTAATGAATAAATGTGTTCGTCTATTGTAAAAAAGCTATCTTCTTTTCCCGTTGATTATGACTAAAATTTACCAGAATTTGCTTCTTTAGAAAATAGCCTGTCCGGCAAAATAGAACAATATACAGCTACTTCATTGCATAGACAAACTAAGTTGGACTGTTTTATTGCATGCAGCTTGTTCTAATAGTTATGTTTAGCATGATATTTTTGAATAAACTAACATCAGTTGTATATAAGATATTT
Organism: Eudiplozoon nipponicum; assembly: GCA_029291075.1. Lineage (NCBI taxonomy): Eukaryota > Metazoa > Platyhelminthes > Monogenea > Mazocraeidea > Diplozoidae > Eudiplozoon > Eudiplozoon nipponicum. The sequence goes on along the minus strand of JAQBSW010011186.1, from coordinate 3,287 downwards.
GCACGTAGAGATTATTTAGAATATTATACGTCACCTTCAAAAATCTACCGGTATATAGGTTGGGTTCGGCTACATTGCGTTTACGTCGATATATGGTACCTAATATTTGCTTCAAGAAATCTTTCGTGATTGCAAATGACAAATAAGGTCATTTTGAGTAACTCCATTTCTTGCCGATTGATTTATTCAGAAAAAAAAATTATTCTGTAACTAAATATGGGACGACGTGGTACTAACAGATGTATATTCCAGTCCATATTCACTTTTCGTATATTTTCATTTTTGGAATAACTTAATTCCGTCTAAATAGAAATTATTCAAGGAAAGGTAGTGCGTTAAACGGAAAGGCATCGACGGTAGTATATGGTTACAAAGTGGTTTTAATTTAGATTTTACAAAATGTAACACCAAGTCATCAGTTTTTAAATCCCCAAACGGACTGCCTGTCACCATTCTAACACTTTCCGGAGAAATGCATACAAATAACATTGATAAAATTTATGCTTAAAATTATTTGCTTTCATTTGAATAATTCCTGCATATTTGGCACGCAGCCACGATCATATATTTGTTCGATTTCTAGCTAAATTTGACTAAAACGGTTAAATTTTACTCGTTTTTGAAAAGACGGTACGTGTATTAATCTTAATTTAGGCTTTAGTAATTTGAAATAATATAGATGAATTTCCGTTTGGTGTCTCAATTATTGACACTAATACAAGAGACAACCGCATATTCATTATTTTTTTCAATATTTATACATTGCGTTATATATTCATTAGTAAGTCTTCCGTCGTGTTTGGATGATATAATGATCGACAAAACTCTTCGAAAGGTTAATTAAGGGCAGCTAAACAGTTTTGGATCACCATTTAAATATTCGATTGGTTTTTGTGTAAGGTATTGCATACCAAGTATAAAAAGAGTTCAAATAGGACGAGAAGAATACACTATATTAATCATTATTAAGAGGTATAACCTCATGGACCCATGCTTTTCGTTCTCTCAGGCGCCTCATCAGTACGATCTATTCCCAACCTGCATTTGATCAAGACATGTTACACGGGTGGAAGGAACATTATCCTATACGAATGTGTATTCAAGTAGTAATAGAGTTAACTTCATATAATGTCTCATTGTGCGCTTTCAAAGTTAACTTACTATATATAGATAGCTATATATACCTATACCTACATATATATATATATATATATATATATAATACATACCTAGACTATAAAATAAACGAAATTATGATTATAAAAATAACGAGTCTGACCCGGTTACCATCACAATAGATTTTTGGATATTCAAAATGTCACTTTAGTAAAATACACATGTTTATAGGTGGTTGTGTGCGCGGAGGGGGACAAGGATAAGTTTTTGAGTATTAGAGACTAGGTATGAAGACCGGATATTAGGAAGACAATTAAAAAAATACATTTGTAATTTAAATAAATAAAAATATATCTGTCTTGAATGAGGATACCCCATTTGCCACATGTTGTGTTTTATTCCTGTGCGTATTGTCTCAACCCTGAAGATGAGAATGCAAATTCGGTCTCGAAAATTAGGTAAAAGAACAATGGAAAATCTTGTTCCAATGTCATTTATAGACAATCAGGTAATGGAAGGCTTAAAAAAGAAGGGATAAACGAAAACCCATCAATTGAGGCCAAAAATTACATCACCTGAAAATGATGAAAATTCATATAATGGTTGCTGAATCAGATAGCACAGTTTCCAACTTGCACAGAAATAACCAAGGTTTAAATGATAAATATGCATAATTTACGGGAAATTATAATTTTATTTTTATGTCGACTATACTTTAAATGTAGCAGAAACTCTAAAAATATTTATAAAATGCAAGAGAGCATTCGCAAATTATTGCCTTCATTAAAAGCTTTTTTAATCACTTTTCGCAGTCAATATTTTAATTTCGAAATTTGGTACCCGGATTGACTATCTGCATTCGTTTGCATCTAATTTAATTATCAATCAAATTTTCTTATTATGATAAAATTTTTTATGTATGAAAAATATATTTAAGTTCAACCTAAGTCTCATTACTAAACAAAAGGCAATTTTTGTTTTATTCATGGAAAGAGAACTAACGCAGTCAAAATTATTGCAATTTTAAATTGCGCAATCGCTCTATATATATATATATATATATATATATATATATATCTCTATTGAACTTAAAATCATTATATTGTATAAAATTTCCCTTTGCATGACCATGTGTGAATTGGGAGAGATTATGGCGTGTATTTTCAAGTATTTACAGTCTGATAATGAAACAAATTATGCGAAATTATATACTGGTGAAGAATTAATTAAAATACTTTTCGCAAACCTTAGAATATTTATTACAAGACATTTTTATAATTGTGAATATGCAAATTGGAGTTCATTGGGTAATTTTCGCTTGAGTAAATTCTTAATTGACCGGACGTGAAATAAAAAGATTGATTTTAATAAATTAATAAAACTGCTTTGTGAAAAAGTTCAAATTGTACTTCCGCCACATCATGGATTTAACAAAATTCAAAGAGCAATGTGATTAAAAGTAGTGAACGTTAATATAAAATGCAAAAATTGGTCAATTTATCCACATTAATATATTGGACGAATATGCATACCGGTATATGTATAAGCATACATAATGTATGGATTACTCATAATAATTATCAGTATATATATATATATATATATATATATATATATATATATTAATATGTGTGTAAATAAGAGGCTTTTTTATTAAAATTTACTTAGGTCCATTTTAGGGACAGTTTTATCTCTGTGTGTAAAGAATATTATTTTAAATGTTAAAATAAATACAATCCGCAATTATTTAGGGAATGATTTGGGGAATAATGATAAGCTCCAGCGACGTAAATAGCATAAATCGGCAACGTCCACAACCAACCGCAGAAAGCCAATCGCAAGTTTATGTTTTAAAGTCTTTAGACACATTTAAGTAATCATACATCCCAATTGACGCAGTTCAGTCGACATTAAAATCAAAATATACAGCACCCATCAGACAATTAAGCGAGGGCTGAGAAAGGAGAAAAAGACCCCATCCATAAGATAACGTTAAACTTAACGAAGTGGACGTCAGTTTTAGTGGACACGTCACGAAAGTCATTTTAGGAACACTTTTTACCTCCATGTATAGAACATTTTTTTCAGTTCATCAGGCAAGCTTATAGGTAAACCTGTAATAGGGAAGCTAACATAATCTGAAGTCAACGACAATACGACTTCAATGCTAA